>JAKSZT010053792.1:9698274-9734888 GCA_026826555.1 Tolypeutes matacus
TGCGGGCGGGCTTGCCTTCACCAGGAGGCCCCGGGAACCGAACCCGGGGCCTCCCATATGGTAAACGGGAGCCCTACTGATTGAGCCACAGCCGCTTCCCCAGCTTAATTCTTAATAGCCAAAAACTGCAGCTTTGTTCATGAACTGGAAAAAATCCAAATGTCCACCAATAGGTGAATGGGTAACCAAACTGGGCATACCTGTACAATGGAATACTATTCGGCAAGAAAAAGGAATAAACTATTAATATACACAATAGAACAGATGAATCTCAAAATAATTATGCTGAGTAAAAGAAGCCAGACCAAAACAATGAGTATATACTGTGTGGTCCCATATATGAAATATTCTAGAAAATGCAAACTAATCTATAATGACAGAAAGCAAAGCAATAGTTGACTGGGGAAGGGAGAGAGGATAGTCGGCGGAGAGGGATGAAAAAAGGACACAAGGAAACTTCTTTTGGACGTAATGGAAAAGTTCACGATGTTGACTGTGGTAATAATTTCACAGATGTATACAGAAATTGTACCCTTTAAATATACATGCAGTTTAGTGTGTGTCAGTTATACCTTAATAAAGCTGTTTAAAAGATTAAAAAAAAAAAAAAAAAAAACCATATGCAACATTAATGAAGATCAAAGAACATAATGTTATAGAATTAAAACCAAGATATTATACTAATGAAAGTGTACCTACGTTAAACCTTTAGGTCTTACTTGTAAAACACGTCTTTTTTTATGGACACATGAGGCTCTGAGATGTAGCTTAACAAGCATGAGCCTCTTAGGAGATTAACGACAATGAGAAATGTAAAGGCCCACTTATAATAATCTTGATTAAAAGATTTCCACTCATCAGCAAAGTTAAAGTAGAATAACAATGCTTTTGGTTTGGGAGACAATTTTTTAAAGGTTTAACTTGTTTTAAAAAATCAGCCTTTACAAGGACATAATCATTCAAAAATGTATGCTCTGCGAAGTATTTTTTTAAGGAAACAAAATTCATATGGCTTGAAAACCTTTAGGTTTTTATAGACATTTAAGTGAAAAAAGACTATACTCATTAAATTGAAGAGACTTTGCAATTCAAATATTATGTTAATTATTAATGCAATAGATGCATCTCCTAAAATATTTAGCTACCAAAATTTTTAGTATCAGTTGTTTAATACTATTTTTCTTAGACATAAAGATTTTAAATACATTTATATAAGCATTTGCCATTATTTACTGAATACTATAAAAAAATCCAAGAGAACTTCTTGCCTACCAGTTTTTAATGATCTCTAAACAGAGCTAAATGAGTACTTGGACATATAAGACAGAGTACTGGAATTATAAGACATTCGTTTTGTAGAGAATGTTATAAGGTCCTCTAAATTCTCTACAGTGAACAACTGTAATAATACTTACAGAGGAAATGCATGCAAAGAGGATTTTTTAAGTAATTACAAGGACCCACATAAATGCTCTGGGGATGCACAAGAATATGCAGATCTTTTTCTTAAAAATCCAAGTGTCAAAACCACAAGGGTAAATAACGCTTATTCATATTCTTTCATATCCATTTAGAGTAAGAAAAACTTTTACAAGAAGTAATTAAAATGACCATTCCTATAAATTAGCAAAATAATTATATGCCTTTATGGGACCAATCTGATTCATCCCTCCAGGAGATTTTTACTTATGATCAATTAAAATAAAAGGGTACCTTTAGACCATTTAAGCAGCAATAGCTATTTAGCTTTTCTTTTTAAAACTAGTAAGTGTTCAAACAACATTTTACTAAATCTGTTCATAATACAGCCAATAAAACATTCCTATCTGATAGCATGATATAGTTTTGTATCCAACATACATTCATGAATTCCTACAACATGTCTTCCATGAAATGAGAGCAGAAGACAAAAAAATAAATAAAAGGAAGAACTAAGATTTACAGAATCCCTACTAAGAGTCAGGCAATGTGCTAGGCACTTTACATGAATCATAATAACCCTACACAGTAGAAATTTCTACCTCCATTTTATGGATAAAGAAACTGATAATCAGAGTTTTTCAAATAATTTGAAATAATAATAATAATTTGCTGAATTCCCAGCCAGTAACTGGTGGATCTAGGATTAGAGCCAAGGTCTTTAACGATGCTAAAACTTGTACACTTATTCAGAACCATGTTGCGACCAGTGGGCTTATGACAGCTGCCAGGCACAACTAGACCATATCTGTGATGCAAGGTAAAAAGGGATACAGATAAAAGCATAGGACACACAGCAGGAAGCTAATCATTTTATCTGGAAATTCAAAGGCAGCTTTACAGGGGTAACAACAGGTTTGGAGCAAATTGAAAAGATAAGCAGAAAGGAAACAATGGTATTGTAGGTAGAAGAGTCAGCATGAGCTCATGACTCTCCCTCTACCTTCCTTTCTAATCTAATACAATCTGCTGCTCAAATGCCACATTCCCTATCTAGCCAATCTTGAATCCACCATGGTAGATAGACTTCTAGAATGGCCCTCCATGATCCCCACCTCCTGGTATTCATACCTCTGGGTAATCCCCTCCCCTTGAATATGAGTGGAACCGTAACTTGCTTCTAGCCAACAGAATATGGCAAAGGGATATGGAATGTCACTTCCGTAATTACATTGTTACATAAGACTCCATCTTACCACCACACTCTTTGCTAGTTTAATGAAATAAACGAAAAGTGTGACAAGAAACTATGAATTGCCTCTAGGAACTGCAGGTAGCTTCCTGGAATTGAATTTGACCTCTGGGGTTGAAGGCAGCCTCTACCCAACAGCCATCAAGAACCCAGGACCCTGAGTCCTATAGACATAAGTAAAGGAATTCTTCTAACAACCTAAATGAGGTAGGAAGTGGATTCTTCTCCAAACTTCCAAATGAGAATGCAATTCAGATGACACCTTGACTGTAGCTTTATGAGACCTTAAGTAGGGGGCTCAGCTAACATGGCCTGACTCCTGACCCACAGAAACTGTGAGAAAATACATGTGTTGTTTTCAGCTGCTAAGTCTGTGGTTATTTGCTACACAGCAATAGATAACTAATATACCCACCATTGACCAAAAGCAGTCATGCTTCTCTGAATGCATTTCACTTATTATACCAATTATGTACTAGTTTGTATTACAAATAATATCTGCTGTCCCCTACTACACTATGAGCTTCAGGAGGGCAGAGACCATATCTTCATCATTATTTATCACAGAGCCTAATGCAACATCTTGCATAATGGGAGTTCAAGATTTATTTGTTAACCAAAGGATCATTTAAAAGCAGAGATTATATTGCAACAACAGGCTTCTGCTTCCAGTCAAGATGGAATAACAGGAATCCAATTTATCTACCACCTGAAACTACTAAAAAAACAGACAAAATATATAAAGTTGTAACAGTTTTCAAGATATTGGACATCAGGCTACAAAGGAGAGCTATCCCTGAGAGATAGGAAACAAATGAAGTGAGCCCTACAATTGTCCCAGCTTATTGCTTAGAGAAAGTTTACAGGATGCTGCTCAAGGAAGGGAAACCCAGGCAGGGTCCAGGGATCTATCTGGATTGAGAAGATAGATGGCAGTTCCATGTTAGGTGCTCATTCCTTTTTATTGCTGAGTAGGATTCATTTTTATGAATATCAAAGTTTGTTTATCCATCCTCCAATTGATGGAAGAAAGGATTTTAAAAAATATATTCTTCTCCATCAGGCAATATCATCTTCTGGACACTTAACCTCTAAAGTTTTCCATCTTTAATGAATGGTAGACACCACCATCAACCTAGTTTTACAAGTCAGAAATTTAGAAACTGTCCTTTCTCTTTCTCTTCCCCTCAATATCCAATCTAAAACCAGGTGCTATCCATTTTACCTCCAAAATCTATTTCAAATCCTTCATTCTCTCTATATCCACTGCCATCACCCTATACCAGGGTTTCTCAGCTCCAGCACTATTAACATTTTTGGCTGGATAATTCTAGCCAAAATAGTTGTCGGGATAGTCCTTTACATGAAATTATATGCATGCCATCTTCTTTATATGAAAATATTAACCTATTTATGGCAATTGTTTATCTGCTAGGGCAAACACACCTGGTGTATGGCCCACATTCCTTCTAGAGTTCATATTTAGAAAAGGACTTCAATAGGCTTGTGGCTATGCCCGATTTTCACAATTCTGCATCTTGAACTTTAGTTTTTCCCCAGAAGGGCAGCTCCATCTCTGATTTCTGCACTCTACTTTGGTAGGTCTGTAACTTTGTTCACTCCTATTGTGGTTCTCCTTCCTCAGCTTACCTCACTGCAGTAGCCTGAGCAGCCACCTGTAATTTTCCTTTCAGCAGTCTTTGTTAGCTAGGGGATTTCCAAACTTGTTCTAGCACCTTGCTACTCATGAACATAGCTTGTCGTTGAATGCTTGAATGTAATATTGATGATACTATTAAGTCAACAAATCAGCTATAGTAGAGTCAAACCTCACCTCCACCTAGATAGATGATCTAATATTAAAAAGCTCACTGCCTCAGCTCATAGGGCTGCTACACTAGGTAAATCACAAGAATGCTGCACATAACATTATATTGATTTTAGTAAGTGCATCTGACAAAATCACTTATAATTCTCCTGTGGTGGAATAGTTTAGGATTAACTATAGATGTTTGAAAAACTGGGTTCAAAAACCATTGACTAATTAATTGATATCTCCCTAAAATAAAGTCTCCAGGGATATGCAATGGGGGTCTATACTTGGTCCTATCTTATTTACACATTTTAGTCAATGAAAATATCAAAGCATGATTAGCAAATTTATAGATGTCATAGTTAGAAGGGATAGCTAAAAAAAGTTATGTTAGGATCATACTTCAAAAAGATTTCAACAACAATCAATGAGATAAAACAATGTGACTAACAATGACTAATAAGCTGAAATGCAATAGAAAGAAAATCAACTACACAAACATAGAATGAGAGGACCTACTTTGACAACAGTTTACCTAGTAAGATCTGGGAGTATTAATAGATTACAAAATCACTGAGTCATCAATGTGACATGGCTTATTAAAAAACAGTCATGGGGGGAAGCAGATGTAGCTCAGTAGTTGAGCGCCAGCTTCCCACATATGAGGTCCCGGGTTCAACCCCAGCCCTGGTACTTCAAACACACATGCTATTACATTGCTCTTTTTACGTTTACTAATGAACTCCATTTTACTAATTCCAGTGAACCACTCTCAACCTCATTTCTACCTCTCAGCAGCATTTAACAAGAGTAATCACCCATCCTCCTTAAATCATTTTTCTTTTCCTCACTTGACACTCTGTTAGTTCTCCTCCTACCTCACTGGCTGCTCGTTCTCAGTCTTCTTTAGGACTGATTACATGCAAATTTATATCTCCTGCTCAAATCTTTCCCTTGAACTCCAAACTCTTATATGCCAAGTACCTCATCATCATAGAAACCTCTACTTCAACCCCTACCCAAAGATGCTTTTCCTATATTCTTCCACATCTCAGTAAATAGCAACTCCAGCCTTCTACCTGCTCAGGCCAAAACCTTTGAGTCATTCTTGATTCCTCTCTTTTTTTCATACCCTGTATTTACTCCATCAGCAAACTGTGTTGCCTCTGCCTATAAAATACATCCAGAATCAATCTGCCCACCTCTCACTACCTTTCACTGCTCCATCCTCTCTCCCCAGGAGAGATAAAAATTGCTGTCCTCACAGAGCTTTTGAATTCTAGAGGCTAGAGGGAGAAAGACAATAAACCATAAATATAGTGGGCTTATAAGTGCTATGGGGGAAAAAAATGCAACAGGGTAAGGAAGGAGCAGTGCCAGGGCAAGGGGATAGCTTATAGATTCAAATAGGGAAATCAAAGCTATTTTAATTTTTTTCAAAAACATCAGTGATATCATCTAATGAACATTTTCAATCTCTGAAATTGGGTAAGTTTTAACTGACTTAATTGGTTTTTAAAAGTCAGTAGTTTGGGAATCCAACTTTAAAATGCAGTTCATTGGAAAAGTGGCTTTTTTTTTTTTTAGGAGGTACTGGGGATTAAACCAGAACCTTGTACATGGGAAGCAGGTGCTCAACCATTCTGCTCCCTAGAGAGTTGTTTTTTTTTTCATTTGTTTGTTTTCAAGAGGTACCAGGGTGGAAACCCAGGACCTTGTATATCGGAAGCAGGCACTCAACCAATTGAGCTACATCAGCTCCCCAGCAAAGTGACTTTTAAGCAAAGATTTGAAGGAAATAAGGACTTAGGAATAAGGAAATAAGATATCTAGAAGAACAGCATTCCAAGTAGAAGGAAGGTTTTTGATAAATATTCTTTAGAGAATGTATAAAGATTTGAAGAACAGGACCAGTCTGGCTTCTATCTACCCTTCTTGGCTTGCTTCTAAAAATCTTCTTGGAACACTGCCTCCCCAGAGCTCTCCCACCTCCATGAGGCAGAGCCAGCTGCCTGGCTATATGCTGCTGTGTGAGTGGCTGTGGGCCCAGACAAATCTTCATCATCTTTAAATCCTCAGCATGCCAATAGCAGGTTCTCCATGGAAATGTACTTAACCAGTAGGACCAGTATTTTAAAATCAGGTCTTCCAAACAGAAATCAGGGATAACAGACTACTATCTTTGTTTTTCTCAAATTATGGTTTAAAAAATCTGTTACCATTTAGTCTGTATAAAATATTCCTTAGTCCTTCAACTGACCACAGGAAGGGCTGAAGGATACAAGATTTGAAACTTGTTGTTTTTATCTAGATATTACTTGTATTTTAATTCTTAAACACTATCCTAACAAGCCACAAATGCTTTTTGGAAATGATAAATTAGGAGAAGTATTAGAAACTACTCAAGCAAGCAAGCTTTAGGTCTTTTTCTAAAATTTAATTAGGAGTTTTGTCTTTCATCTCATTGAGTTTCTTTCATGGGCCATAAAACAACAGTTAAAGAGCCCTATGTTTTTTGATATACTACATACAACATATCTAAAACTCCAAAAAAACAGCCAGTGCATCAAACATGAGAGACCACTTAGATTTAACTCACTAAGGACATAAACATTTTTCAAATCCAAATACCCACTGATTTTCAAATTGGTCAGTTATAAAACTAATGATAAGAAAAGTCACCAGATTTATTAACACTATAAAATGAGTACAAAATTATGAATTTTTAAAAGCTTATTAGTTTCCACCTAATTGGATAAGACCAGCACAATGTTTGTTTTTACCTTCCGGTGGCCTGTTAGATGTTGCCACGACGACGACCCCGTTTTTGAACAGATTTTCAAAAAGCTGTTTCAGAATCATGGCATCAGCAATGTCAGTAACCTATGGACAACAACACATTTGTTTTATTTTAATTTCACTTCTGCTCTAACAAATTTGCTAATGGCTCTTTTTTTTTTTTTTTTTAAGATAGAAGTGAATTCCAAGAGAAAAAAACTCTAATTATCATCATGAAGAAAAAAGTAGATAATTAAAAGCATAAAAGACTGTAGAGCAGCCTTTTAAACTTGACTCTTCTTTTTTACAAGCCTATCATTTCTACGCAAATTACCAAATGGTTCTATGTTAACTTCTATTATAGAACTACAGGTGGAAAGCATAGATAATTGTCCCAAACATTTCAGAAGTCTAATTAATTAGAACTAACATGACCAGCCCCCTCCTCCCATCCCTGTCCACCCCTTCAACCCAGCCACCCACCCTCCCAAAATAAATTTTGAAAAAAAAGGGAGAGGAAAAAAGGAGAAGAAAAAAAAATACATAACGGACTGTTTGAGATTTCTAATACCTTTCTGGAAAAGGTCCCTGGAAAGGTGACTTTAAATAATCAAGGGACTTTAGAAATAAGGACAAGTAACCAGTGAGACATAATCGGCTGCTGTTGAAAATAGAATGATATGACATAGATACTATTGTGCAATTGTTGCACAAAACAATTCAACAGATGGCCCATCACAAAAATAAGCAATTTCATTGTTCTTTTTAAGTGCCTTCTATTACTGTCCATGAATAATCAAAAGGCACTGCAGTCACTTCCAGCACAGCCAGCCTCTGCTAACCTCCGCAAACACAAATATTCCTTCCACCAAAAAACCTTACGAGAATGGTTAGTACAGTGCGTTAAAAATAACTTCTGCCCAAACAAAAATGTATAATGCAGATAAAACTATTCCATTTAAGTTAGGTAACAGGGGTACACATACATAACTACTGATCTTGAGAAAATTGTAAAAAAAAATTAAAAATTCACAATTGAAAATGAAACATGATAACTTTTAAAAATTCCATAAAGAGATACAGCAATTAAGGAGGGAAATATTATCTATTCAAAAATAAATGTATAGCAAAGGTTGATATTGAATCATTCTAACTTCCCCTAAGAATATAACATGGGTTTTGGAAACCCCCAATTTAAAAATGTTTTGACCTTTCCTTAATAGCATATTTCACATAATCTCAATAAAACTTGTCTTACATAAAATCACAAAATATATCCCATTGTTATTTTTAAACCATGTAAGAGAGCACAGAAACTAGTGGAATTTTCAATTAGATCAAAATGCTACAAGTTACCAACAACGTGGTTGTAACACACCAAACACCACCACCCCAGGTAACACAAACCCAGAGCACCTTTCTCTTTACAGCTAATATTTTACTCAAAATTTTAATGATTTCATTCCCTCCTCAACAAAAGAAAACAAAGCCATGAAATGGGAATGTCTGGATCTTTTCTTGCTGCCTCAGGGCATAACTTTAAAGCATAGTAACTTAAAAAAAAAAAAAAAAAAAAAAAATACTGCTGAAGTTTCCTTAAAATAAAAAGACTTCAGGAACTTCCAACGTGGTGATTAATACGAAAAGGAAAGTGGTGCTCATATTATTTAATTTGGAGCTTAGGATCACTGTCAAATATTGCTTCCGCAAATAACACTCACAGAAAAGGTCCTTTTCAAATGCTTAAACACCAGTGGCATTTCTGATGAGAAAATAGTACAAGCTTGCAAATTTGAGAAGCAACTGCATTTTAAAGTTGGATGCCCAAACCACTGACTTTTAAAAAGAATTATGTCAATTAAAACTTAACCCAGTTTCAGGAAATGAAAATGTTCATTTGACGATATCACTGATGTTTTTTTAAAAAATTAAAATAGCTTTGATGGCCTAAGGTTCGAAAAGTGAGGAGACATTTAGCTTATAACACAGTGCAAAGGATTAAACTGAAAGTTGAAGAAAGCAAACAATAGAGGCTTGTGGCTGAGTTATAATTTGTAGCTTTTGTATGACAGACTGTTTTTGCCCTATTGGAGTAAATTAACTTGGAGAAGCTATGGCTAATTAATAACGCAGGAGTCACTTGGTGTAGCTGGGTGCCAATGTATACTCTTTTGATCTTGTCCCCGCACTTGTTCAGCTTTGCTGGGGAACAGTAATTTTACAGTACGAGTGAAGAGAAGACAATTGGCCACACATTCTTGGAGCGAGGGCTTTTGCAGCACCCAGCATTTCATTACCACCAGGAACAAAAGAGAAGGCGACAGATTACCAATAAGGGTAGTCAGCTAATACAGACAGTGGAGACATTTCATTAGCATTAAAGAGAAAAGATTTTTTTATGACCTCGAGTTGCTTTCCATTATGACTCACTTAAGTAAAAAAGAAAAAAAACCTAATGGTTAATTTACATGTGTAAGTGCTTGAGTCTCAGTCATCTACTGATTGGTACAGTGCCATGTAATGAGTGACAAACATAAGCATGCATTATCAGTAATTAGTATTAGCACAAAAATAAGCACCTATTTTTTATTAGCAGATTTTAATAGCCTCCCCGCTTCAGAAAAATGGCTAAAACTATTTTTTAAATGATATTGATAGCTTATAAAGGAGGATTTTGCCTGATATTCTGCTCATCAGCTTTTTTTTCTTTCTTTTTTTTTTGGTAAAACATCTATCCACTGCCCCAAAAAGAGACATGAAGAAACGTCATTTTTCAAAAATTGGTATCCTTCAGTATTCTAATGTCTTCAGAATCATAAGCAGTTTAACAAGAAACAAATATCCAAAGAGGACAAAGAAGACATAATGAAGACCCTAAAGAAAAGTTTAGGAATAAGCTTTATTTCAGCAACTAAAACACATAAAAATAGCCTATCTAGACATGTATCTCAAACAAAATAAGAATAGTGTATCTGATACCACAGGTAAAACAGAAACGCTACAGTTAGCATGATGACCAAGCCAATGAGAAATACATTCCACAAACTTAATTTGAATGTAACTACAACATAATATTAAAATTTTCTTAAAATTAAGAGTACAAAAAGGAAAGAGTACATCCTTGTTTTTAAACAGCAATAATTCCCATTCATCTGCCTAGTAAAATAAATATTATATTAATTAACACCACCTAGGGGCCAATAATAACTAGTTAAAAATCAAGACTACTAATACGATTCAATTTTAAAAGTGAAGTGGTGATTGTAGCCATACTTGTCATTAAGGATAAAGTGCCTAAAAAGTTTTTTCCCAGTAAATCAGCAATGTATTGTATTAGGCTTAATAGGTTTAAGGATAATTTTTAGGTTCTATCATTAAAACATTTTCTAAAACCCCACCCAGCTCTAGAGCTGTATATTTAAGCATAACACAAGCCTTCAAATCCCAGGCAGGACATAAGACACAGCTATTACTAAACATTGATGTTGGATTCAAATTGTCAGTTACCAGCTGTGTAACTTTGGACAAGTTACTTAACCTTTCTGATCATCAATTTCTTCACCAATATAATGAAGGCAGTAATAATACCAACCTTGCAAAATTATTAAGAGACACAGTAAACCCTTAAGAAATATTATCTGACAATTACCTATGTATGCTATGTATGCTAGTATAGTTCCATATTATTTATGTCTAGCTACATAGAATTTTAGCTGTAGATGGAACTACTTATAGCATAGTACAGTAGTTAAGAACAGGGAGGTGGCTGTGGCTCAATCAATGGGGCTCCCGTTTGCCATGTGGGAGGTCCCGGGTTCGGTTCCCGGGGCCTCCTGGTGAAGGCAGGCCCGCCCGCATGGCGTGGTTGGCTGACCCAGCAAGCGCAGGCAGCAGGGGGGGGGATGGATGAATAAATAAATAAAATCTTTAAAAAAAAAAAAAAAAAAGTAGTTAAGAACATAGGCACACAGAAAGCACTCAATTATCAGTAGCTAATATTATTATGGAATAAACATAAGAGATGGAATGCAAGCATTCCAATAAAGAAATGGGCAAAGGCTCAAACAGTTCATAAAATATAGATTTAACCAGTAAGTAAACAAACATGGAAAATTTAATCATATTATTACTTAAAGAAAAGCATATTTAAAAAATGTGATACCATTTTTCATCTATTAATTAGACAAAAATATTAAGATAATTTACAATGTTGATAGGAAAAACTGAGTTTAGGTTATAATATATCTTAGGTTCTAGAAATATTGAGTTTGCTTGAGAAATGCTATTATATATAAGGGGAATGGGATTTGGTGAACCACTTCAATAGTCATTGTTTGGTACTAGAATTTACTCATTCATTCGCATGCAATATTCTAGACACTTGAGAGATATCAATTAACAAAAGAAAGATTCCTATCTTCAGGCTTGCATTCAAGCTTACAAAATGTTTATAGAAAATAAACATTATAAATAAGTAAATTAGATAATATATTAAAAGATGATACATGTTATGAAAAAAAAAGGAGGGTAAGGGGTATCAGAAGTGTGGGGGTCAATGGCAAACGGAAAATTTAAACAGTCAGAAAGACCTTGTTAAGAAGGAGATCATTGAGCAAAAATGTGAAGAAGTGAAGGTAACCCATGGATGGATATTCTCCAGCAGAAGGAATATCCAGTGCAAAGGCTCTGTTGTCTGTTCTAGACTGTGTGGATATGGGAGACCCAAGTGCTGGTGTGCCAATATTTTGGGTATCCGTTTATCCTCTTGAATTTTAAAAGTGAAACAAGTAAAGATTTGATTTGTAATAATCCAGGTTTGGTGTGCTGGAGGAGCTTCTCCAAGATCAGTAGAAGATGGATATTGAAATTAGGAAATCCAGGCTCTGATCAATGAAGAGTTCTGTTCTTAGAGGACATGCTCTCTTGCCTCTCTCTCACTTTCTCTGGCTCTTCTCAACATTGAGTAAGTATATGCAGATACTGGCCTTGTCTGGCATGTAGTAAAAAGCGCCAAGATTCAAGTTTGGAAATATAGAGGAAACAAAGAGCAGGACTATTGACATTTTTCATTCTAGAACATTCAGACCAACTTTGTTACAGGGGAAACAGTCTCCCACGTTGTCAACTGTAACATACTAGAACGTTACACTGAAATTTGGGATCAAATAACAGCAATAAATTTAATATTGTTTTATTTTGTCATCTCTGCACATATTTTCTTCAGAGTCCTGGTAGAGAAGAGGCATTTGGTATAACACCAACCATTTGCGGTGGTTCCCTAATCGGTGAAGAAAATAGGATTGGTAACAGTAGTGGGCAATGAGTAAGGCTGAACAAGTAGGAGATAAGGTTTGAGAGGATCCAGGAGAGTTTGAGCAGGGAGAATGACATGATCTTATATAACATAATCTTTCCCCCCTTAGAGTTTAAGCCCAAATTGGGTTTCCTGTTACTTGCAGCCAGAAGCATCCTAATAGATATCTCATTTCTTTATTCTTCTTGGGCTCTTAGTTCATCAGATAATTCTCCTTCCACTGGAGGTAATGGTCTTTATTTTAAAGGAGGTGACATTTTCCTCAGTCTTTATGCTGTTTTTCACAGATCGTAAGAAAATCCCTCTTGACTCCTGATTCAGTTACTTTCTATGTCTATCTGTTCCTGTCTCATTACTAAGGAGGAACTTCTCTCTGTGCCTTTTGGTTCAATTTCATGAAAGAGAGGATCTGATTGGCCCAGTTTGTTATGGATTGAATCATGTCCCCCACAAAGACATGTTCAAGTCCTAAACCCTGGTCCTGTGAATGTGAACTCATTGGTACATAGGATCTTCAAGGATCCTATTAGTTAAGGCGAATCCATATTGAATCAGGATGGGCCTTAATCCATTATGACTGGAGTCTTTATAAACAGAGGACATTTGGACACAGTACAAAGACAGACAGGGAGAGAGACAGCCATGTGATGGAGACAAAGAGTGAGTTATGGAATGCCACCAGCATGCTCCAGACTTCGGAGATAACACGATCCTGCTGAAACCCTGACTTTGGACTTCTAGCCTCCAAAACTGTGAGACAATACAGTCCTGCTCTTTAAGCCAATTACTGTATTACAGCAGACCTGGCAAACTAAGATATTGCTCCACACAAGTCCAAGGTTGCTTACAAGCTTGTAGACTAGCTCCTTATAGATCAGATGTTCCAGGCATGGTCCATTCACCCCTAGGACAGGTACAATAATACACGATAGAATAAGGCTCCTTAAGGTAACTGGGAGGGATGAGTAAATGAATGAATGAGTATCAAACCAAGTCTGGGTGGGGCAGACACTGATAGACATCTCCATCACATCTGCTTTCTCGTTACTAGCAAGCCACATTTTATAAGCAAGGGGCCTATCTCCCCCTTGATCTCCCTCACATTCAATATGTAATTTGAAAAATTCTTTTGGTTGTCTGCATTTCTTTTGCCAATCTTAGCTCATTTGGAACATTAATATCCTGATACTTGCTTTTGTTTCGTTCTCCCAATCCTTGGATCAACATTTTGAAGTCACTGGAGAGTGCCTAGTACAGTCAGACAGGTTTCTGTTAGGACGTCACTATCAAGGCAGCATTAGGATTTTCATGGATCCTGGGAACTTTTGCCTTCAGGAGCCCCTTACTCAATTTATATGCATGTGTGTGTGTATGTAAAATATAGATACTAAAAATTATAATTTATGGTTGTGTTGGTATAACGAGAAATATAATACCAGCTCTATGTATTATTGTATACTCATGGTTTATACATTTTTTTTGAACTTTAATAGATATCAAATTAAAACATTTTTGTGGGCCCCTATAAGTATCACAGGCCCTAGGCACTGTGCCTACTGAGCCTAATGAATAAATAAAATATTGTTATATTATCTTCTTCAGGATTACCTGTTATGCACAGGCAGATTTTCATAGCTTCCTAAACTTCTTAAATATCTTGCTTTTCAATGTTTCTCATGTCATAGAAACATACCAATAATTTCTCTGAATGATCTGAAATCCACATTTTTTAAGTTAAGGCTAATGACTTTTATATGATACCTAAGAAATTCTGATGTCCTTAGATTCCTCATCTATATGATGAAGATAACTACTTTCTAAGATTAATAAAGTAAGAATGTAAAACACTGCGTAAACTGTGAACCAGTTTACAAAGGTCGATATTAATACACTTTTAAAAAAATTAATTTCAATGACAATCAAAAATTTAACATGCCAATCCAGTTTTATTTAGAGATATTTTGGTTAAAAAGCTGGTAATGGATGGGGGCGGATGTGGCTCAAATGGTTGGGTGTCCGTCTGCCATATGGAGAGACCTGGGTTCGATCCCCGGGACCTCCCGGTAAAATAAAATATAGGAGGCGCATGGGCTGCCAGGCTCTGTGTGCTGCTGAGCCATCGGGCCCTGGGAGACATGCAGCAGGATGATGACGTAACAGGGGAGAGACAAGACGAGATGCTCCGAAAGCTCCAGAAGCCAGGAGCTGAGGTGGCGCAGGTGGCAGAACACCTCTCTCCTACATCGGAGGTCTGCAGGATCGAAGACTGGAGGAGGAGGATGAGAAGAGATGGCAGGAAACAGACACAGAGAATTGCCCAGCGAATGGACAAAAAAAAAAACAGCAAATGGGGAAGGGGGGATTTAAAATGGATAAAGTAAATAAATAAATCTTTAAAAAAAAAAAATCTGGTAATGGAAAACCAAGAGAAATGGCCCTCATTGATTTATTACTGACTTTTAGTCTTGAAGGAAGTATAACTGTTCACTCAGTGCTATTTTCAGAAATATTAAATGAAGGTCCTTTTCTTTCTGCTATTAATACTTCAGTGTACTTAGTTTGCCTCCTCAGAGTGGCCAGGGAGCACCTTCTCTTTTCCTCAAGGATTTCCTCTAAAGAACTTTGTAGCTCTACAATACAAAAGGTGAACACCAGGCTGTCATTATGACATGAAGGAGAAAGAAATAAAGATTCCTTCTCCCTGATGGTTCAGTGGACAACACTATTGGTGAAAACTCTTCTTTCCCCTCTATGGAAAATCAAAGCTATTGTTGGCTTTATGTATCCAGTTCCTAAGGGAGCCCCATCGTGCTTCATTTGAGATAAAGCTATCCTGGCCACCTTATCTTCTCACTAATCCAGGTTTTCGTTGTTTTGATTCCCCCCTCCCTCTGCCCCCATTGTTTTGCGCTCACTGTCTGCTCTCTGAGTGTTCTTCTGTGTCTGCTTGTCTTCTCATTAGGCAGCACCGGGAACCAATCCTGGGATCTTCCGGAGTGGGAGAGAGATGCTCAATCTCTTGGCGCCACCTCAGTTCCCTGGTCTGCTGCGTCTCTTATTATTTCTCCTCTGTGTCTCTTTTTGTTGCGTCATCTTGCTGCTCCAGCTCTCTGCGCCGGCCAGCACTCCTGCACGGGCCAGCACTCCACATGGGCCAGCGCTCTCCTCAGGCCAGCTTGCTGTACAGACCAGCTTGCCTTTCACCAGGAGGCCAGGGGAATCAAACTCGGACCTCCTAAATGGTAGACGGGAGCACAATTGCTTGAACCACATCTGTTTCCCTAATCCAGGTTTTAAAACATAGAAGAGCAGGAAACACTACCAATTTAAATGCATAATTTCATAGAATTCTAAACTGGAAGAAACTTTTAAAATTCAACTAGGCAATGCCCTCACTTCATCAAAGAGAGGCATAGAGGAGATATGTGAATCACCCAGGGCCTACCACAGAGTAGGTACACAATGAATGATTGTGCCCTACACTTAACAGGTCTCTGGCCTTTATTATAGACAATCAAACATAGGAGTTTGTGCACTCAACTCCAAGAAATATTTTTTTCAAAAGCTTTAGGTGTGAAGTACTATTTTTAAGTTTATATTTAGTTCTTGTGGGCTTTTCCTATTTTCATTCGAATAATCAACTGCTGTTAAGATAGGTGTTACAGAAAAACCAACAATTACATTTCAGAGTGGGTAAAGAAAGCAGTCAGATAAAGAGGAAATAATTCTCAACATAGAATGTCTATTATTATAACACTGGGCATGATGTAGTATACAGAATAAGTATAAGACGTAGTGTTTGTCTTCATGACATATTTGCTCTTATATGCAATGAATATATTTGTTCTTTATATAAATTTTTATAAAATCAAGAATCCTTAGGGGACATCACTTTGCAATCACTACATTATCACTGTGGTGTAAGAGAAATGTAAATCCATCAACTAGAACCTAGGGGTGGGCAAACTTCTTTTGTAAAAAACCTAATAGTAAAAATTTTAGGCTTTGCAGGCCAGATATGGTCACTGCACATTTTCTTCTTCTTCTTTTTTAAACAACCCTCTAAAAATAGAAAAACCATTCTTTTCTCATTGGCCCTACACAAAGATGGGCCAGATTTGCCCCATGTAGGCTGTAGTTTCTCAACCCCTGCACTAGATAGTAAAACTGAAGTTATAAGAGATAAGGTATCAAAAATTTCATAAAAAAGAGCAGAAATCAAATCTTCACCCCTTCATTCAAAACACCATCCTTCAACTATGAAAAATCTCTACCTTACCTGAAATTCATCAAAACATAAGAGGCATGCTTCTCCACTGATTTCTTCAGCTATGGGAGCTATTGGGTCATATGATTTAGCCACAAGTCCTGGTTTCCTTTTTGGCAAACTCTTTTTAAGGCAATGTATTCCTTAAAGGGATGAAATTAAACACAAACCAAATGTTATATTAATAGTATTTTTTGTCCCTTGCCAGCACATGAAAACAAACTGGAATTTGTATATATATATAAGCATTGTGTATGTATTCATGCACAATAATCATTAAATTACATGTATATTTGTGGAATGTTAATTTAAATGATTAAATTATAAAGCTGTATATTTATCAAATGAGTGAAAAGATTAAACTTTTGTGCATTATGATACTGTTGAATGTGTAGTTTGAGTATCCTGCACTTTTCTTATAAGGCTTCTGAAGTTACATGTATCTACCTAATTTGCTACTGGTGATGCAGACAGAATATATCACTTGTAGAGACCTATTTTTGTATAATGGCAGAAGTTTTGCATTTTTGGGGGTATTTTGTCAAGTACTGAAATAAAACTGACTTCACCATTTTTAAAAAAATAGTAATTTTTGGACAGCTATAATGTATTTTAAAAGTCTCTAAACGAAATTTTAGTGTGGACATAAAAATTAAGTATAAACTCCATATACAAACAAATTTGACTATTGAAATTGGCCACATTTTCTGTACCTCAAAATAAGTTGTCCAAATATTATTATATTCCTATGGCTGTAAGGAAACTTGGAGATCACTCCATCTCCACTCATCCATCACCTCAGAGATGACAAAGTGACAGGCAGACGTATGGATAGATGGATCGATGGATTTCAGGATGGGCAGGCAAGGGGTCCTGCTCAAGTAGAGCATATTATGTCTAGCTATCTAATCAGGATGCTCCTTCCCTCTAGTCCAATACACTAAAGCTGTCCCACCTGGTTCATTATATGCATACTAAGTGCTGAAAGCATTAGAAGAAAAACCCAGTTTTCTTGTCCTGGGGAAGTTACACTGTAGCTGGTAGACATAAAATGCAAAAATGAAATAGCATAAAAACACTGACAAAGCATTAAAGCATACCACAAATACTGAATATATGCATGCTGTATTCAAGAACAACTTCTTGAAGCAGGTAAATTTCTAACATTTCTTATAGATACTTAGTACAAATAGAAAATGTCTGACCTTCATATAGTAACCTCTGTTCTCTTACTTGGAAGTACTGGATTTTTCTTTAGAACCTACTCCATATACAATACCAACTCTTTTAATATAGCACAAAACAAATGAATCCAGATAAAGTCTTACTTTAAACAAAAATCTAATTTTTAAAAGTATTGTAAGTCCATTCAATGAGGAAACCTATTTCTGTGGTGTTTCCCTGCTAAAAATCACTTCTATCAGATCATTAACTTACTTTTGTGCACATCTAGCATGAAACCATGAAAATGTACCCGTTTTTTCCTCTTCACTTCCACATAAGCATAAAACATGTCCATCACCATTGTTTTCCCTGTACCTTAAAAATTAAAAAAAGAAGAATATTATTAAACAGTATGTACTGATTGCTGTAATGATTGTTCATTAGCTTTGAGATAATGAAACCACACTCTCTTCTAGAAGAAAGCTTAAGACTACGTTACTTTTTTGGAAAGGGGTGTTTACTTTTTATGTTAAACTAGCTAAAAATAAAATGTTGTTATTAGTAGTTTCTCTTATAATTCTGTTTTTAGGAAATATGACATTCAGTTGTAATACAGGGACCGTTTTCCCAGAGAACTATGTTCATAAACTGGCAAGATTTATAGATTATTTATCTTCTAGTCCTCTCTTCCAAAAGATACCAGTATAAATAAAATAACTTCATTAATTAAAGAACTACTTATTGGCCCCATACTATGAGTGAGAAATTGTCTTAGGCACGAAGGGAAAAATTAAAAATGAAAAATAAGAAAATTAAAGGAAAAGAAAGATGACCAGTAAAGATTAATAGCTAGCAAAATTACTGAAAATAATGTATTGATAGAGACTAGCATTGGAGAATTGTCAACCATAACACTTTCATTCTTAAAAGCTGAGAATACAGGTTTTTCAAACCAAGGTCTAATTGAAGAAATTCTGATATTGTCAAGCTTCATAACTAAATTATCTCATTTTCAATCCTCTGAAACTTTTAATCACTCCCATTGCATTAATAATCAAATAGTCAACAGCCTGAGCGCTTAACTCAGAAATGCACAGAGAGCCTGCTTTCTTCTGGAGAACCTACAGCCTGGTGGCCATGGCAGCACCCAAGCTCAGTTTACGCCCCGGGCACTCCGGCAGATCAGGCATGCTGGTGCCTGTGTCATCCTCCCCACATCCTCCATCACAGCGCCTACGACAAATCAAAGGCAGGTCGGGAAGCAAGAGAATCAGAGTCTATCTTTTGAGTTTCTTCCAGTCCATGAAATGACTTTGGACCATGATATCCAAATGCCAGAAAGCTTTTGTATATGAAAATGCAATTCCTAAAACAGATTTTTAATAAAGATGCTGTTTAGATTGAAAAGTAAGTACTTACAAAAATATTCAGGCCTTACAAAATATTGACAGAGTGAGTGGCAAAAGATTTTAAATCATTACATTTACCCAAAAAGGTATGTTAATAAAGAAATTTTCAAATTCTGCTGCATGAAGCCTAGTATACTTGTAGATCCAAATGTCATGAATTATCTAACCAAAAATGTGAGTAATATATATTTGAAGTTAATATTTGTGCTAATTCTTTTAAGAGTAAACAGACTTTAAATATAACAAGGTGTGGCCCCTGCTCTCCACACAGTCATGAATTTGCCTTTATGGAGCATCACCTGCACGCAGCAGCACCCCAAAAAGAAGCTTGCCCCCATTTTACAGTGGTCTCAGGGTCCATGGGGCCCACACCAAGTCAGCAGTAGAGTTGGGATTCGAATCACTTTGTGGTGGTTTGAAACTGTATCGCAGAAAATCATGTACTTAAAGCTAATCCATTCCTGTGGGTGTGAACCTATTGAAAGGAGGACCTTATGAATAGGTTACTTCAGTTATTCCTATTTCTCTAGCACCAGAGGAATTTTTCTACTTCAAGCAGGAACAATGTGTGAGGTAGTCAGGGTTCAGCCCAGATGAGGATATAGACTATTACAGCTTTACCCTGTGTGGTGGTTTGAAACTGTACGTACCCCAGAAAATCGTTTATATCTTAAAGCTAATCCATTCCTGTGGGTGTAAACCTATTGTAAGGAAAACCTCTGATGAGATTACTTCAGTTAAGGTGTGGCCCAGGGTGGGTCTTAGTCTTCTTACTGGAGTCCTTAATAAACAGGATAAATAGAGAAAGTCATGAAAGCAAAAAGCTGAAAGCAACAAAACCTGGAATAGACCAGCAGGTGCCGCCATGCGCCCTGCCATGTGGCAGAGGAGCCGAGGACCACCAGGAGCCAGTCTTCGGTAAGAAAGCATCACCTTGATGATGACCTGATTTGGACATTTTCTCAGCCTCAACCTATAAGCTAATAAATTTCCACTGTTTAAGCCAACTCATTTCACGGTATCTGCTTTGAGCAGCTTAGCAAACTGAATCATCCTTGTAATAACAACATTAAGGGGGCGGATGTTGCTCAAATTGTTGGGCATCCGTCTGCCATATGGAGGGACCTGGGTTCGATCCACAAGACCTCCCGGTAAAATAAAAAATATATATATAGAAGGCGCATGGGCTGCCAGGCTCTGTGTGCTGGTGAGCCTCCAGGCTCCCCAGGAGCCATGCAGCAAGATGATGATGTAACAGAAGACACAGGGGAGAGACAAGACGAGATGCTCTGAAAGCTCTGAAAAGCAGGAACCGAGGTGGCAGAGGTGGCAGAACACCTCTCTCCTATATCGGAGGTCTCCAGGATTGAATCCTGGTGAAGACTGGAGGAGGAGGAGGAGAAGAGATGGCAGGAAACAGACACAGAGACCAGCAAATGGACACAAAACAGCAAATGGGGAAGGGGGGGAGGTTTAAATGGATAAAGTAAATAAATAAATCTTTAAAAAATAAATAAATAACAATATTAAAATTATAAAAGCTGATATATATATATGTGTGTTTATATATATATCTATGTCTGCATACACACACACACACATCTATATAACAGGGCCATTATATAAAAGCTTTCTGGAGGTAAAAGCAAAAGTAAGGAATCATAAAGGAAAAGATTGATAGAGTAGGCTACATGAAATTTAAACTTCTGAATATCAAAAATCATAAATAAAATGAATATCCTTACTCATTTACTCAGTATAATTTTACTGAATGCCTACTAAGTATGAGGCACTATTCTAGGTGCTTAGTATATGGTCGTGAACCAAATTGACAAAAATTGCTGCAATCAGGGAACTAGGGAGTTTAATCTTATTTATCTTTAAGATATAAACAGCACTTAGAAACTATAATGGACATCTACATTTTTTTCTTTGTCCTAAATCTCTTCCTCCAAAAAGCTGTCCTGCCTGTACTTGGTGTGATTCTGGGAGGGCATCAACCACAGTGTGGACTGGGTATTACCAACATGGGCATGTGATCACCAACATGGGCATGTGCCCCAAGTAGGGTTCTCTAGGGGCCATTAATATGGATTCTGAGAATGAAAATAGTTCCTTCTTTTAAGAGAGCAAGTTGTAGGACTGTAAGAGCCATCTTTCCTAAAACATAAAAAAAAAAAAAAAAAAAAAAAAAAAACCTGAACCATAATGAAGCCAACTATAAGGAAAGCAAAACCAAGAGATGAAGGAGGCAAGGAAGGCAGGGAGGGCAAGAAGGATCTCTGAAATACCATCTGAACTTGTAGGTGTATCCGTGGCTGAATCAAATAACTATTTGACTTAATTACATGAACCAATAAATTCCTCCTTTGGCTCAGGTAGTTTAAATTGGCTTTTTTTTTTTTTTTTTTTTTTTTACTGCAATTGAAAGAGTACAGAAAAATACAAAAATAACAGAAGAAAAAAAAAGATGATCAAACTCAACAACAAAAAGACAAACAACCCAATTTTTAAAATAGGCAAAAGACTTGAACAACATTTCTCCAAAGAAGATATACCAATGGCCAAAAATTACATGAAAATATGTTCAACATCATTAGCCAATGGAGAAATGAAAATCAAAACCACAATGAGATACCATTTCACACCCATTAGAATGGCTAAAAATTACAGGTGGTGGAGAGGATGTGGAGAAACAGGAACACTCGTTTACTGCTGGTGGGAATGTAAAATGGTACAGCTGCTGTGAAAGATAGTTTGGCAGTTCCTCAGAAAGTTAGTATAGAATTACTATTTGAACATTTGACTTGGCAATCCCACTTCTAGGTATATATCCAAAAGAATTGAAAGCAGGGACTCAAACAAATATTTGTACTCTGTTGTTCATAGCAGCATTATTCACAATTGCCAAAAGATGCAAGCAACCCAAGTGTCCATCAACTGATGAATGAATAAATAAAATGTGGTATATATATACAATGGAATATTACTCAGTTGTAAAAAGTAATGAAGTCCTGATACATGCAAAAACATGGATGAACCTTGAAGACATCATGTTGAGTGAAATAAGCCAGAAACAAAATGACAAATATTGTATGATCTCACTTATACAGAGGGAGAAACCAGAATACAGGTTACCAAGGGCCAGGGTACGGGCAGGGACTGTGGAAATAAACAGTGTTTCTTTTAGGATACCTGAGACAGATAGTTCTTCGCATCTTAAGCTGGTAGGAATGGGTAAAAGATGGTATGCAATTTTAAAATCTTTCTCTCTGACGAATATGACATGTCCTTCTTTCTCAGTGTTCTTTTTTTCTTACTATAGAAACTTGTCATAAGATGTTCCTCACTTTCTTAACTAAAAGAAAGGTGAGATAACAATGCAGTGGTAGTATGAAGTCAAAATCTTACCGTGAGTCCATTGGTAATTAATTTTGACACACTGTAAATAAATTAATCGTTATAACTAGCAAACTGAGAAAGGCTGTGTTTTAGAGTTCCCCAGTAAAGAATACAGAGCGTGTTTATCACCATTCAACAGGATTTCTGATTTCTAGCTTGTGAAAAACATTCACATCTCAGATCCGGAGTTTCATTATTTGGTCTCATTTTTAGTGAACTGCCATGATAGTTTTTTCCCTTAGTATCATAACTTTCACAATCCCATTACACTTGTGATTAAATCAAATATTACTAAATAAACAACCTTGTTTGAAAAAAAAAAGGCTGAGAAAATAGAATGGGTAAAAAAGCAAGAGCTAACCATTTACACTTTACAAGAAACCCACACAGATAGGTTAAAAGAAATAGGTTGAAAAAAGATACAGTTTGCAAACACTAATCAGAAGAAAACTGGAGTGGTTATATTAATATTAGACAAACTAGACTTCGGGACAAGGAATCCTATTAAAAGACAAAGAAAAATATAATAATATGAGGATCAATTCATCAGGAACATATAACAATCATAAATATGTACATACCTACTAATAGCTCAAAATATAGGAAGCAAAAAAACTAATAAAACTGAAAGAATAGACAAATCCACAATTAAAGTGGGCAATTTCAACACACTTTTCTCAGTATTATAAAAAATAAATAGGAAATTTAGTAAGGATATGGAAGGATATAGACTTAACATTACTGATATTTACAAAACACTATACACAGCAATAACAGATTACACATTTTTTCAAGTACAGCTAAAACATTTAACAGCAAGAACCATAGGCAGAGCCATTAAGCAAGTCTCCATAAATATAAAAGGATTTCAATCTAGCATATTTCTCTGACTGCAACAGAATAAATTATGAACCAAATAGACATTTAGAAAACTCCCAAATATTTGGAAATTAAACAAAATGCCTCTAAGTAAACCATAGGGCAATTACAAAATCATGAGGGAATCAGAAAATATTTGGAACTGAATAATAATAAAAATAATAATAAAACTTATCAAAATTTGATTAATGCCACTAAAGAAGTGCTTAGAGGAAACATATAGCTTTAAATGCTTATAGTAGAAAACAAGAAAATTTTCAAATCAATTATTTGCATCCCCTTAAAAATTTAGAAAAAAACAGAACAAATGAATTTCAAAACAAGTATTTAAAAACTTAAGATAAGAGCAGAAATCAAGAGAATAGAAATGAAGGAAACAACAGAAAATATTAATAAAACCAGAAGCTGGTTCTCTGAAAAGATAAAAAATAATAATCAATAAAATCCTGGCTGAACAATTTGGCTGTTCCTCAGAAAGCAGGGACTCCAACAGATATTTGTATACCAACTAGAACAAATGTATATCACTAGTACAAGGTGGTAACAATATGGTGATGCATGGGAAAAATACAATTAATGTAACTTATGGACTATAATTAACAGCAATATTGTAATATTCTTGCATCTGTGCCAAAGAAGGTACTGTGCTAATAATCGGGAGGTATGGAAAAAATATACCAAATGTATGTTATAGACCATAGTTAGTGGTAATAGTAGTTAGTGGTAATAGTCTGCTGATGTTCTCTCATAATCTGTAACAAATGTTCCACAACAAAGTAATGTGTTAGTGGAGGGGTACTGTATGGGAATTCTGTACATTGTGCATGATTATTTTATAAGCTCACAACTTCTCTAATAAATATATATTTAAGAAAAAAAAAAAAAAAACTAGCTTATCTAACCAAGGAAAAAAGAGATAAAACACAAATTACCAGTGCCAGGAATGGGGGTGGGGGGTGGGGAGTATCAATATATAGTCCCTAAAGACATTAAAAGAATAATAAGAAATTATGGCAAACAACTTTCTGTCCAAAAATCCAACAATTTAGATGAAAGGGGCAAATCCCTTGAAAGATACAAATGACTAAAACTGATATATAAAGAAATAGAAAATCTAAATATATTTACTAAAGAAGTTGATTAATAATCTTCCCACAAAGAAAACTCTAGGCCCAAAACGGCTTCACTGATGAAAACTATCAAATATATTAGGACTAAATAACACCAAAAATACAAAAATTCTTCAGAAAATAGAGCAGGAGGGACCACTTCCCATTTATTTTATAAGGCTAGCAATATATACAAAGGATAATATATCATTATCAAATGAGGTTTGTCCCAGAAATGCAAGAATGGCTTAACATTCAAATAAAACCAATATAATTCAGGAAGAGAAAAATCTTCTTATCACAACATTTTTAAAAAACATTTGATGGAATGCAACAAACATTCATGATTTTTTTTTTTTTAAGTATCAGTAAACAAGGAAAAGAAGCAAATTTCTTCAATCTCATAAAGGGCACATACAAAAAGACCTAAGGTTAACATCATACTTAATAGTGAAACACTAAACACTTCTCCCCTAAAATGAGAAACAAGGCAGAACATCCATTCTCACTTCTTCTATTCAACATTATATTGAAATCCTACCTAGTGCAATGAGGCAAGGAAAAGAAATAAAAGGTATACACAATGAAAAGGAAAACTGTCTTTATCACAGACAACATGATTGTGTACTCAGAAAATCCTAAAGGATCTACCAAATAACTACTAGAGTTAATAATTGAATTTAGCATGGTCATAGGATACAAGATGATCAAAAACTCACTTTTATTCTCTTCTAAGTATACCAGAAAAATAATTAACTCTTCCACCACTGATGCAATCTGCTGGTCTACAGCAGAGACCCTGTATAGGAATGCCAGTTTTAGGGTCAGAATGAAGCCACAAAATGCTGCTACTGCAGTGTTTGCCTTCTGCATGAGATGTGCTAAACATTTTACCAACAAAAGTAATTAATTTCTAGATTAGATCATGATGATGGGGCCTTCAATTTATATATCAACTGTACTGCGGTGTTTAGATATTAGCAATGATCAATTGAAAAATAATTTTTTAAAAAAACAATACCATTTACACTGGCATCAAAAAATATAAAATACAGAGAAATAGATTTATCAAAGACGTGAAGACCTCTGCACTACACACTACAAAACACCAGAGAGAAATTAACAAAAATCTAAATGAAAGAAGAAATGCGCCATGTTCATGGAATGGAAGACAATATTTAAGGTGTCAATTCTCTTCAAATTGATCTATAGATTCAATGCAATCCCAGTTCAACTCCCAATGTTTTTTTTTTTTTTTTTTTTTTTTTTTAAGAAATTAGCAAACTAATTCTAAAGTGTATATGGAAATGCAAAGGATATAGAATAGCCAAAACAATCTCGGAAAAGAAGAACAAAGTTGAAGGGCTCCTACCACACCACAGGAATGCATCAGCAAAATCTAGGTTGTAGGAATCCCTATAAGACAAGTGACTTGCTTTCCTCAAGAAATTAATTATATAGGCAGAGAGAAGATAAACCATAGATTAAAAGTAACCTAAAAGACTTATCAACTAATATCACACTGAAAACACAAACACTTATGACAACTAGAAATTTAAATTTTTAAGCATAAAAATGGTAGAATTTGTATTTAATTTTCTATTTTTTTCCATTCATTCTTTCTCATATTAATTCCTATCCATATCTGATTTTTCTCTATTTCTAATGAAGACTAGTGGATATACCCACCAATACTTGACTTTCCTAAGCACCAAAAAAAAAAAAAAAAGAAAGAAAGAAAGAAAGAGAGAAAGAGAGAGAGAAATAGGTAACAAAGATCTTTCTAAAATGTAAAATCCTTTCAATGTAGCTAGGATATGCACCTTTAGATTTATTATGCTGGGAAAAAGCCTCTGTGTAGTAGAATTTCAAAGATGCCAAGAGGTTTCTCTGCCCATAATCACCAGGTAACCAGCTGGGTCCCTATAAAATTCTATTTCATATACCAAAGATTCCACGTAACTCTAACTCTTAGAAAACTCTCTTAAAATGCAAATGTTCTGGAAAAAGTAACCTATTAATCCAATGGTATCCATTAAAAATTTAGCAGGTCCTTTAGAATTGTTTAGATTAGAAATAGCTTAGTACAAAAAAATTAAAGGCATCCAAATAGGAAAAGAGGAAGTAAAACTCTCACTGTTTGCGGATGACATGATCCTGTATTTGGAAAATCCTGAAGTATCTACAACAAAGCTACTTGAACTAATAAATGAATTCAGCAAAGTGGCAGGATATAAAATCAATACGCAAAAATCAGTAATGTTTTTGTACACTAGTACTGAACAATCTGAGGAGGAAATCAGGAGGAAAATTCCATTTTCAATAGCAACAAAAAGACTCAAATACCTAGGAGTTAATTTAACCAAGGAAGTACAGGACCTATATGCAGAAAACTACAAAACAATGCTAAAAGAAATTTAAAAAGACCTAAACAAATGGAAAAACATTCCGTGTTCATGGATTGGAAGAATAAATATCGTGAAGATGTCAATCTTGCCCAAACTGATTTATAGATTCAATGCAATATCAATCAAAATCCCAACAGCTTACTTTACAGAATTAGAGAAGGCAATTACCAAATTCATCTGGAAGGGTAAGTGCACCTGAATAGCCAAAAGTATTCTAAAAAAGAAGAGCAATGTGGGAGGAACTTCACTGTCTGACCTTGAAACATATTACAAAGCTACAGTGGTCAAAACAGCATAGTACTGGCATAAAGATAGACATATCGATCAATGAAATAGAATCGAGAATCCAGAAATATACCCTCACCTATACAGTCAACTGGTTTTTCACAAACCTATCAAGCCCACGCTGATGGGAAAAAACAGTCTCTTCAACAAATGGTGTTGGGAGAACTGGATATCTATAACCAAAAGAATGAAAGAGGACCCCTATCTCACCCCCTATACAAGAATCAACTCAAAATGGATCAAAGATCTAAATATAAAAGCCAGGACCATAAAACTACTAGAAGAAAATGTAGGGAAACATCTTCAAGACCTTGTAGTAGGTGGTGGTTTCTTGGACCTCACACCCAAAGCACATGCAACAAAAGAAAAAGTAGATAAATGGGACTTCCTCAAAATTAAACACTTTTGCACCTCACAGGGCTTGGTCAGAAGGGTGAAAAGGCAGCCGACTCAATGGGAAAAAATATTTGGAAATCACATATCTGATAAGGGTTTAATATACAGGATATATAAAGAGATGTTACAACTCAACAATAAAAAGACAAACGACCCAATTAAAAAAATGGGCCAAAGACTTGAATAGACATTTCTCCGAAGAAGAAATACAAATGGCAAAAAAACACATGAAGAAATGCTCAACTAACTCATGATTAGGGAAATGCAAATCAAAACTACAATGAGATATCATTTCACACCTATCAGAATGGCCACTATTAAAAAGACAGAGAACTACAAGTGTTGGAGAGGATGTGGAGAGATAAGAACACTTCTTCACTGTTGGTGGGAATGCAGGATGACCACTATGGAGGACTGTTTGGCAGTTCCTAAAGAAGTTGAATATAGACTTGCCGTGTGACCCAGCAATACCACTACTGGGTATATACCCACAAGAACTGAGAGCAGTGACACGAACAGACATCTGCACACCGATGTTCATAGCCACATTATTCACCATTGCCAAAAGTTGGAAACAACCCAGGTGTCCATCAACAGATGAATGGATAAACAAACTGTGGTCTGTTCACACGATGGAATATTATGCAGCTGCAAGAAGAAATGAAGTCATAAAGCATATGGCAACATGGATGAACCTGGAGGACATTATGTTGAGTGAAGCAAGCCAGACACAAAAGGACAAATACCATATGAATGTATTACTATGAACCAAATATATTGTATAATATATTGTTTGATTCAAAAAAAAAAAAAAATTTACATGTATCACATTTGAGAAATGTATATATTTATTCATCTGTGTTTACTTTTTAGTTTTTAATTGTTTATATTTTCAATTATTAAATGTACAAAATAAAGATAAAAATAAATAAATAAATAAAACATTAGCTCCAAAAAAAAAAAAAAACTTCCCCATAAAGAAAATTATGGTTGAATAGATATTTCTCCAAAAAAGGTACACAAATGGCCAAAAAGGACATGAAAAGATGCTCAACATCATTAGCCATTAAAGAAATGCTAATCAAAAAAAAAAAAAAAAAAAAAAAAAAAAAGAAATAGCTTAGTATATATGTTCCTAGAATAAAACTTTAAGCGAAAACATAAGACTGTATAACACAAACCCTATTGTAAACGATAGACTATAGCTTAGAGTACAGTTATAGAAATGTTCTTTCATGAACTGTAACAAATGCACCACACTAGTATAAGGTGCTAATAGGCAACTCCGTATTTTATTTTTCTGTAAACCTACAACTTCTCTAAAGAAAAAAAAAGGAATAGCTTAGAAGTAGTTTATATATTTAGCTAGATGGCAGGCCCTGGGAGAATGGGAGTCTAACACATTTAGTTTAATTAGTAGAGGAGAAAGCTTTCTCATCCAACATAAGAAGTCCTGGTGCCTAAAGGGGTGAAACAGCCTGAAACAAACTCTAGCATTAATATATAGTTATGGATACTAGTGTCAATAGGTCAGTGTTTTTTAAAGTGTCACTGAAACCAGAATAGGGAAGGGAAGGGAAGGGAAGGGAATATGGAAAGGAAAGGAAAGGAAAAGGAAAAGGAAAAGGAAAAGGAAAAGGAAAAGGAAAGGAAAGGAAAAAAAAGAAAAAAGAAAAGAATAGGAAATTGGGAAGCAGATGTGGCTCAAGCAGTTGGGCACCCACCTACCACATGGGAGGTACTGGGTTCAGTTCCCGGTGTCTTCTAAAGAAGACAAGCAAGGCAGTGAGCTGATGTGACAGGCTGGCATGGCAAACTGACACAATGAAGAGACACAGTTAGGAAACACAATGAGAGATATAACAAGCAGGGAGCGGAGGTGACTCAAGTGACTGGGCACCTCCCTCCTACATGGGAGATCCCAGGTTCAGTTCCCGGTGCCTCCTAAAGAAGACGAGCCAGGCAGCGAGCTGACGCAACAGGCTGGCATAGCGAGCTGACACAATGAAGAGACACAGAGAAGAAGCACAATGAGAGACACAATAAGTAGGGAGCGGAGGTAGCTCAAGTCTCCCACGTGGAAGGTCCCGGGTTTGGTTCCTGGTGCCTCCTAAAAAGAAGACGAACAGAGAGCAGACAGTGAACACAAATAAATGGGGGGGGGGGAATAAATGAAATAAACCTTTAAAAAGAATAGGAAACAATAGAAAAGAAAAGAAAATATCAAATTTTATCACATGTAAGGGTATGTACTCTTTTGTGTACGTATGTCAGGTTGTAAAATAATTTTTTTTTACAATAGGCAAAATTTTTTCACAGCTATTGCACTGTTTGTAAGCCCTGGGTGAGCAAAGGCTTAGTCTGCTTTTCTTCACCATTACATCTGCAGAAGCAACACACTGCCCAGCACCAGGCAGATGCTCAATAAACATTTGTCAAATGAAGGGAAGGACAGGAGATGCTGAAAAAAGCTAGGGGTCAGAAACCAATGCTAAATTTTACCTACTTCACAATTTTGCTTTGGACTCTACAGAATCATTAGAAAAAACCTTGCTTTTCTCAAGGAAGGATTCTTATGCAGGGATAAACTTGCTAAACTTAAAAATTAAGTAAGTTCTAACATTCAAGCCTATAATCAGGAAGCCAAAAATGACTACTCAAGAGCCCCGCCTAGTGGTGTCTTTTCACAACAGTGTCCTCTAGGACTGCCTCCAAGCCCAGCATAACTAGGCTTCCCAAATTCTAACGTTAAAATTGGTGAAAATAGATTCCAGTGTCAACATGAACTTGATGAGGTTAAAACTAAGGCACAGAAAACCAAAATGAAAATGTACTTTTATTCTCTTCTAAGTATATCAGAGAAATCATTAACCCTTCCACCACTGCTGCAGTCTGCTGTTCTACAGCTGAAAGCCTGTATAGGAATGCCAGTTTCGGGGTCAGGATGAAGCCACGAAATGCTGCTACTGCAGTGTTTGGCTTCTGCATGAAATGTGCTAAACATTTTACCAATGAAAGTTGTTAGTTTCTAGATTAGATCATCATGATGATGACTTCAATTTATATATCAACTATACTGGGGTGATTAAGGGTCCTTCTGAGTCAATCATCTTAATACTTTTATGAAGAAAGACAGTAAAGAGGCACAAAAGAGCCTAAGCCAATTGCAGAGATAAGGAGTAGGAAGGGGGCACTACCTCTTTCCCATCAAGTCTCCCAAAAACAGGGGTTCTTAATATTTTTTGTTCCACGGACCCCTTTGCCAGTCAGGTGAAAACCACGGACCCCTTACTAAGTCCACAGTATGCTGTAAATTATTTAATAAATACCAACATGTCCCCACAAGAATAATGTTTTTTGAATTTTCAATTCAAGCTCACGGAATCCCTGGTTAAGAACCCCTGCCTTAAAATCTAATATGTGTTTCCCAAGACTAAAAGAGAAGAAAAAACTGCCCGATTCTTTTGGGGTACGGGTGTAGCTCAGTGGTTGAGCACCTGCTTCCCATGTACAAGATCCCGGGTTTAATCCCCAGGATCTTGAGATGGCATTCCGAGGCTATTCTCCCAGACAGAGAAGGACCAAAAATGAAAATGTGACTTCTCTTTTATTACCTATTTTATAAACATTCTACACTAATCTGATTACACTAAAATATCTATCTCACTTCCTATTTCATAATCCCTCTCTCTTACCCTCTCTATGTTATAAAGATGTTTCTAACCAGAGGTCGCCACACTCCCAGCCTATGTGACCATCCCATGTTATCACAATTTTTCTAATTCTTTCAAGCATTCAGATAAATTATTTTTATTGTACTTCCCTTTAATTGGTTAGAACATCTGTATCTTCCAAACTAAAGCCCAACAACTTTCATAGAGGTGTTTTGGATTTTTCTTAAGTGTTTTTGCAGAAATGGAAGTAGTTGTGCTTTCCTAACCATCCCTATTTATGGTAAAGTATTTAACGTAACGAGAAACAAAAATGTTGATTTTAGCAATGACTGAATATGAAAGTGAGGCACAGGAAGTAGATGTTGTAGAGAAGCATGGAATGAAAGCTGACAACAGGAGCCCAAAGGTGTATACACACAAAACTGACCAAGTTAAGCACCTGGGATTAACTGCTTTCTAAATAAGAAGTAGGTATACATTGGTCTAAAAAATTTACCAATTTACCAACGAACTAGAAAAAGAATAGTTTGAGCTTCTTTCACATTTTTTAAATCTGTCACTTGCAAGAACTTGAAAAATTTTAAGGGTCAATCTCTACATTAGTTCACTTTTGTGAACTAAATGATTCTTCTTTATTAGATTAGCTATATCAGTAGCTATAAAACAGAATCATTTGAAGGCAATAGCAAACAAGTCAGACAGAGAGAGACAAGAAGTAAAAGAACAGTGTTCTCTTAAAGACACTGTAATTACTCCTATTTTTTTCTTGTCCTAAAAATTTTACTAAGAAAATAATCCCTACTACCACCACCTCATAAGCCAATTTATTTTGGCTATCTGGGAGCCTGAAGCTTGTTTATTAATCTAGGACCAAAACTGATCTCATTACATACAACTGTGAATTTTGAGTATGCCAATAAAAGAAATGACTGACAAGCAAAAAGGCAATGAGGTCATATAAAGTAGAAGCCACCTTGATGACATCAGGCAACCAGGGAGAAGTTTAAGATTAAGAGAAAAGGAATCTGTTTGAAGGAAATGGAAACTAGAAAACAGACGATTTCAGCAGGAATGAGTCAGGGGAAAAGCAGAACATTAACTGATCAGGAAAATCTAGAAAGTGGCAACTCAGATTTCCAACAAAATGCAAGTCATTATGCCCAATCTAGAATACTGGGAGACTAAGGAAATGTTACTACTCTTAAGAGTATCTGTTAACAATTGAATTAAAGGTAATCATAACTAAATTGAGGATAAGGACTTAAACTATGAGTAGAAATATTAGTGGAAATTAAAAATAAAAAAGAGCAGCTAATTAAAAAAAATATTAAGCTAAGTCAAACAGCACTAAATAATGAGATTCTGATATCTAATATCCTATCTATAGATGATTTCTTTCCCTGAGATGAGTTCACTTTAAAAATTAAATAATGTTTGCCCCATAACCTGCTAACTAATCCTGCTTTAACTATAGGTATACAATAGAAGTAAAAGTGAAAGCTGAGATGGCTCTGCCATCCTCTCTTACTTCACCTGGCCTCATCCTATTCCCCTGGTTGTAGAGGACTGAGGAATGGAAATGAGAGTCATCACTGAGCCAAAACTGTGAAACTCTCTGTTTGGACCACCCAAAATTTATTTTAACACACTTACCAACGTCTCCATAAACATACAGGCCCCTTGGAGGTTTGCGCCTTGTAAAAAGCTGTAAATTAAGAACAAATTATAAATCTCTAAAATAGAAATAATTAAATAGAATCACATACATAGTATTCCTGTGTTATAGACAGAAGAGGAGTAATTATACACAATAAATAATAAAAGGAAAAAACTTGCTGTAAAAGACTGTGAACCCCAACTTAAGTTTCCAGACAATAGCCCAGAGCCAAGGCTCCAAAATCATACAACTTGAGTTTCCATCCCTCCGCAGTTTACTAATCAGTCTTCCCCCTCGTTCCCATCTGGGGTCCCCAAACAATGGCAGTCTAGCTCACTCCCAGCAAGCAAGAGATTAGAAGAATCTTTGTGGAGAAACTGAATGGGCTCCAGAAAAAAGACCCAAAGGCATTAAGTGTTGGCTTCTCCCAAAGAAAGAGCCCAGTCTCCACCTGATCACCTGACACTGAAGCCCACTGGTCCACAAACCTCTTAAGATGGGGCTTTCAGTCAGCTTTTTAGTACCTGAAAAGACTCAGAAATGAACTGACAGCCAAGAGTCAATAGAAATTTGAATAAAACTTCCAAGATGAAAGTCAGAGACCAGAACAAACATAAAGGAGAAAAAACTGAGCAGAAACAGAGACTATGCAGACAGCACAAGGAAACTTCAAAAATAAAACTGTAATCAATATAATTAATATGTGGAGAAAAATAAGAGAAGCTATTACAACTATAAATCAAGAACAAAATGCTATTTTTAAAAAGGGAACATTAAGAACAAAAGAGAGCACTTAGAAATTTAAAATATGGTAGCAGAAATAAAATTTCAGAAAAGGGATAAATTTGAGGAAATGTTTCAGAAAATATAAAAATATATAAGTAAATAAATAAACAATAAAACAAGGAAAATATGAGAAAATTAAGAGGATTAATTCAAGAAAGTCCAACATCTGACAAAAACAAATTCCAGAAAGAGAGAATAGAGAAAAAAGAGGGGAAAGTTATCAAAGAAATAATGCAAAGATTTTTCTCAGAAATGAAGAACTTGATTTCTAGTTTGGGGGAACCTACTAAATGTCCCGCACAATGAAGGAAATAAAACCCAAACCAAATCACAACAGTGAAATCTCAGGACACCAGGGATATAAAGATCCTACAAACTTCCAAGTATAGAGCAAGTGGGAGGCATAACCAAGGATTAAGAATTAACAAATGGTTATAATTACTGAATCATTAAATAGATGCTTTTTTTAAAAAAGATACTTAGCTTACACAAATGTCATAAAAATAGATGCTTTTTCTACATTCTAGTGTATTGTAGAATAGCCTAAAGTAAATACCTGAAAATACTGAAACTTGCTGAACTAGAATCCAGGTGCCTTGATCTGTGATAATGACTGTAAAACTATATAACCTTTATCCTGTGACTGTAAAAATCTTGGGACTGGCCCCAGTTTTCCACCTCTCAATCCTGTTTTACAACTTTTAAGTCTTAAGATCACTAGACAGCTGCTTACTGTTTACTAATGAAGGAACCTGAGCCAGCCCAGAACTAACCCACCCCAATTACTCATTAGCATAAAACTGCCTGTCTTAGATACTATAAAACTATCAGAATTACTAATATGAATTGCAGTTCGGGGAGACAGATTTTAGGCCCATAGGCCCTCTGATTTCTTTGCTATGCACTAGCAATAAACTCTTTCTCTCTTTGAAACTCTGATGTCTCAGGAATCGGTCATTTGAAGCACATTGGGCAGAAAAACCTGCATTTGCTCAGTAACAGGAGGGAAAAAACTGGAATGAAATCTGAGGAAAATGATTTCTGCTCTAATCCATTCAATCTATCCATCAAGTGTGAAAATGGTAAGTTGACATTTCAGACTTAAAAAACCTTCCCCAAAGTCTTTCTCTGGTAGCCAAAAAAAGAGAGGAAAATATAGGCTCCAGGAAACAAAGTTCACCTCTGGAAAGGAAGCCCTGCTAGGACAAAGGGTTGCTCCAGAACCATGGTGGTGCATCAGGTAAAAAAAAAAAAGCCATCCAGTCCAGACCAAAACAGAAGGACGCAGGGCTCCAGAGAAGAAAGGAAATGGAGCTACTCTTTACCTAAATAACCATCACAAGTGTTCTATTACTCTTAGAAGTATAACCTTCAAACGCTGATGTCCTAGACACCTTATGCAGAAACCAAGATAAGGCAGAACAGAGAGAATTCAAAGGATAAAAGCAGAAAGAAGGGCAAGTTATGCCACTCAGCATCAACCACAGCAGTCAATATTTTGGCAGAGAACATTCTCAAAAGAGAACTAATTCATAGCAGGGTTTTTTTGTTTGTTTTTGTTTTTTCCAGGAGGGTCCAGGGATTGAACCCGGGACCCTATACATGTGAAGCAGGCACTCAACCACTTGAGCTACATGCACTTCACCACAGTGGTTTTTTGTTTTTGTTTTTGTTTTTGTTTTTTTTTAAAGATTTTATTTATTTATTCATTTATCCCCCCCTTGCCACCTGTGCTCCCCGGGTCAGCCAACCACGCCGTGCGGGCGGGCCCGCCCCCACCAGGAGGCCCCAGGAACCGAACCGGGGGCCTCCCATATGGTAAACGGGAGCCCCACTGATTGAGCCACAGCCGCTTCCCTTGTTTTTGTTTTTTAATCTGGGGATTCACTCCAGTCTGCCTTAGAAATTTCTCTCACTGCCCTGTTCCTCTTAGCTTTCTCAACTAAACCCAGCCCCTGTCTCCGGCATGCCCATTCTAGACTTCACCCTGGTTTAAGCCAGGAAAAAGGATCATCTTTGCTCTGATTCTGTCTGCTGGGGTGTTGTCCCTGTGTTTCTGTGCATGCTAACTCTCCATCTATTCTTAAATCTCAGCTGAAAACATTTTTCCATTCCTGCTAAAAACTTAATTTTTCTTGATTCATGATTTTATATGAACCAGTCTTATGCACTGGTTTTTCTATTTTCAACTTGCCAGAAAAAGCATTATGCTCTTAACAATTTTAGAACAGCTTCAAATTGGAAAACTTGATAAAGTCTAATAATCTCTAAGTATATTCTATGTATTAGAAATCTTTTAAAAGCAACCTTCATAATAGGTAACTGGAAGTGTCATATTTTAGGGTCTACTCTAGTACTGGTCACATGATATAATCAATGCATACTGAATAAGTGAAGTTCAAGGCAAAAAAATTAACAAAGATGGAAAAACAAAGATGGCACTGAGAGTACTCAATGCTGCTAATAAAAATAGCACTCAGGGCTCTATCTCCCGTTTTACCCACCCAATAACATGTATTTTGGAAAGGACATTTTAGTTATTATATTATATTATATTATATTATATTATATTATATTATATTATATTATATTATATTATATT
>JAKSZT010053792.1:9734898-9799805 GCA_026826555.1 Tolypeutes matacus
TTATATTATATTATATTATATTATATTATATTATATTATATTATATTCTTTATATATTACATATATAATTTGCTATGTTGTATTATAGTATGTATTACAGAAATATTTACAAGATGATAAAGGGATACTGTTATAGAGTACAAAGAGTCATTCTACATCTCAGATCACAAATACCTAGTATGACATGACTCTGTTTAAGATGTAGATTTTACTCCAGATAAACGGAAATACCTTAAATGATAAACATATCATGTACTTCAAATATTTTCACTTGGAGAAGCAAACTAATTATCCTAATAAAATTTTAATCTTTCAATAATTATTGAAATTATGTTAAGGAATTTAAGAACCTTTATTTTAAGGGGAACATCAAAGGATCAAATGGAGAACAGTAACACTATTTAAGAAGGCTGTAAAATGAATCCCAAAGAAATTTTAAATTCTTTATTAGTTATTTCAGGGATAGTTTAGATTCATACAGTTTTCTTCAAATTGACTGTAACATGAACCCAAATGATTTACATGATCCTAATTTACATTTTCTGACAACTTAATTTTTTTTTTTTAGTTCCATTAAATTTCCTATTCTTAATGCTTCAATTTCCTATAATAGGTTCATATACAGTAACTGTAATACCATGAACTCCACCTTCGCAGGGTTCCTTGCATTGGTTATTCTCCATGTGCTCCACTTCCCCAGATGCCATCTCTGTCTTGCTCTTGCTGGATGGCTTCCGGCTGGGATCAGCCCATGGTAGGGGCTATTTACAGGAGAAAGGAGGGAGGGATAGAGCGAAATCTGGGTCTTTCTTTCCTATTCTCTCCCCACTGTGTCTCTGGTAGAGCTGTATCCCTCCATGAAGGTCAGGTGGTTCCTACCTCATCCCACCAGCTTTCTCCCCAACCCCTCCATCCTTTATTTGCTACCTTGGGCCAACCCACACTTCTATAAGGATGGACATAGAGGTTCAGACCTGGGAAACAAGGGTCTTGTGAAAGACAGAGGAGGAGCATGGAATAAAAGGGGAAGGATAAAGTGAACATCTGTATAAGGAAAAATCACCTACAACCACTCCCATCCCCTACACCCTTCCTTGCAGCAACCCCTAGAAGGCAGCTTCTTACCCCCAGGAAAATATGGGAAGCCTCTTCTCAGTCCAACACGGAGCTTTTAAGAGTTCTGAGGCAGGTTAGTGTAGGAAACAGGGAAGGCTGCTGATCTGAACATAGCTACAAGACCCCGCCCAGAAGCTCCCCTCCCCCCAGGGAAGTCATAACCTTTACAGCCAAAAAGCCCACCAAGACCCTGGTCACGAGGTCCCATTTGAAACTCCTGGACTCAAAAGAAGCCCCTGATAACTCCAAACAGAAAGGCCTACCTATTGTTCCCTGAAAGCTGACAGGTGAAGGCAGAAATGCAACCAATCAGGACAGCAAAGAGCTGAGATCCCTCCTTAACATGGGGAAAGGGGAGGAGGAAAGACCTTAAAAAGGTCTACCCCGGGATCCATGCACGTCTCACCCTGTAGAATGGCCCACACCCATGTCTCGGGTGTGCACTTTTCCTTTTTCTGTTTCTTAATAAACTCTTTACTCCCTTGCCTACTCTATGGCGTGTCCTTACAATCCTTTATGCAACACAGCCAAGAACCCAGAAGCCAGAGCGTTCCCCTAACAATTCCATTGTGTCAGTGCATCCTTTAAGCCTACTTGATGGAGTCCACAAACCACACAGAACATGCCCCTCAAAGTTTACAAATTTCTAAATTCTACATTTCCTATTAAAGTTTGAACTTTAAGACTAGAATAGGATGCCCTCATGGCAGGGATAGTGTCTCAATCAACCTAGTCCCCAGAACAATATACACAGTAGATTCAAAAAACCAATGTTGAATCAATACCTTAATGAATTGGAGGTGATGGTAAGAAATGATGAACAGCTTCCTTAAAACTCAATTTTTTTTTTTTTTTTTTGAGGTACTGGGGGCCGGGGATTGAACCCGAGACCTTGTATTTGGGAAGCCGGCACTCAACCACTGAGCCACATCAGTTTCCCTGAGTTGCTGTTTTTGTTTGTTTTGCTTGATGTTTATTTTTGTTTTTTCAGGAAGCATCAGGAACTGAATCTGTGACCTCCCATGTGGGAGGCAGCAGCTCAACCACTTAAGCCACATCTGTTCCCCTGCTTAAAACTCTTAAAAGAAAATCATGAAATTTGTATGTAGCCCACACACAGAAACAAAAGCTGAGAGCTGCCCTGTTATCATTCAGATCTCCTCCCCTCACTCCTGGTATTGGCTTTTGTTGAGTTCCCTGCCTCCTTAGCCTAATCCTTTTGGTGACAGCATTGACCAACAAGAGCAAAGGAGACAGTAAACTGCCCCAATTACCAGTACCAAAGCCAATTCACACTTCTCCATTTCCCACTTGTGGAGTAAATAGCCACTAGGTAGAATAACTAAGACCACATGGATGCATGAACAACTAGTCACTTATGCACCAGGAATTGCAATGAATGAAGGGAGTTAGTAACTCCCAAGCATGATGGCACAGTATTTTTATACACAATGTCCTCTGTCCTGTAATTACAGATTATTAGCAGAGGAAAACTGGTTTCATTCCCATGAACAAATTGAATTTAATACATGGTATAATTTTGATATTGATGAGACCACAGAGACCCATCCCTGAATGTTAATGATAAGAAAAATCAGACCCAGAGATGTGAATGACCCACAATAATCCAATAAAGAAAAATTTTTAAATGGCCATTTTTGCAACCACTAACAAATATAGATCTAGAGATAAGAGATTGTAGTTTCTCCAATAGACAAAAAGACTAATTCAGATAATCAGGAATGAAATTCACATCATACATTTTACCACTTTCAGGTCTAAAAATGTGAAATCAAATGATAAGGCCTAACTTGAACAAATATTTAAAGGATGTATATATCATTTATTTGTTAATCAATTGTTCTTCCCTACTGTAAACATTAGCTATTTAATTTGTTATTTTAAAACCCAAAAGCAGGGAGCGGATGTGGCTCAAGCAGTTTAGCACCTGCCTTCCACATGGAGGTCCTGGGTTCAGTTCCCCTTGCCTCCTAAAGAAAAAGGAAACAGATAATGAGCAAAAACAATGAGCAGACAAACGACGGAGTCATCTGTGGGGGAGGACAACCCAAAAGCAAAGGATTGTGGGAAGATGGAGGGGTAGGGAGCTCAGGACTCAGTCCTTCCACCAAAACAACTATTAAACAGGCAGGAACTCTCTGAAAAAAACTATTTTGAAACTGCAGAGGCCAGAAGAGCACTGTACAGCATCCAGGGAAGAGCAGGAGGAAGAGGCTGATAAATTACCAAAAAACAATAGAGTACTCTTTCCACGCAGTGGCTACCTATGCCCATTGGTGCCGATTCCCTTACCCTTCCAGCAGGCTGCCAAGGGGTCCAGCCCCTGGCTAGCTTGCTGGTGACAGAAAGGGACATAAAAATCCTATTCCACAAAAACAGGGTGGGCACAGCTGATCACTGATCATGGTTTTTGATTTAGCAACTTTGGATCTCTGGGAGCCGGGTTCTGAGGGCAGCTGTTGTTTCATCCCAGAGACTTAAAGACACTGTACTTCCTCAGGGCTGCAGGGGATAGTGAATTCAAGGGCTGTATTTGCTGGGAGGCCAGGAAAGCTCAGCTTTGGGGAAGCTACCAGAGAAGCTCTTGGCACCCTTCTTAATCCCCTCCCAGGGGCACTTTGGAGTCAGTCTGTGACCACTTTGTGGGTCCCTCGCCCTGTTTTGTCTGGGAAAGTCTGACTTGGGAAAGTCCTCTCATGTGTATCCCTCCTCTCAGAATTCACCCTCTAAGCAAAAGCAACTTGTGACAATAAAAGAAGTGTAAGACACTATAGAGGCAGACAATTTGGGACATAAGCCTGCAAGCTTCAAACATCTGGGAGAGGAAGCTCTGTTTCCTAAGAAACTGAGGGGAAAACCAAACTCCTGTAAACAGGGGACCTCCAAAACAACTAACAAGCTCAAGCCCAGGGCAAGACAGAGGCTCAGAAGACAGGGAAAACCCTGCACACTGTGCTCACCTTAGGCAGACCTTCCTGATAAGAGGGCTGAAGCACAAGAAAATCTCTGTCTTATCACAAGCTGGTTATAAACTCAAGAAGGAGACATCTCAGGGAATAAATCCAAGAGTTAACATTTTAAAATATTACAATGTACACTGTGCAACCAAAGAATATAAGACAAACAAAGAAACAGGAAATGATGGCTCTTCCAAAGGAAGAAGAAAAAAATCCAGAAAACACCATCAAAGAAAATGAGGATACGGACATACCTAACAAAATCTTTTTTTTTTTAATAGTCTTAAAAATACTCAAAGAGGGAGTGGGTATAGCTCAGTAGGTGAGTATCTGCTTCCCATGTACTAGTTCCTGGGTTCAATTCCCAGTACCTTCTTAAAAAAATAAAATTAAATAAAATTAAAAAAAACACTCAAGGAGAAGAAGGAAAATACAGAGAAAGAACTAAGAGAAATCAGTAAAACAAGGAATGAACAATATGAAAGTCTTAGTAAAGAAAGAGAAAATTTTAAAAGGAACCAAACAGAACTACTGAAGTTGAAGATCACAATAACAGAAATGAAAAATGCCCAGGAAAGTTTTAAGAGCAGAATGGAGCTGGCAGAAGAATCAGTGAAACTGAAGACAACACACTTGAAATGAAACAGGCTAAGGAACAGGAAAAAAATTATTAAAAGCAAAAATAGCCCAAGACACCTCTGGGACACCATCAAGCACCCCAGTATACACACTATGGGAGTCCCAGAAGGAGAAAAAAGAGAGAAAGGGGCAGAAGGAATAGTCCAAGAAATAATTCACAGAGACCTTCCCAAACGTAGCAAAAGACATGAATATGCACATCCAAGAAGGCCAGAGAACACCAAACAGGATAAATATGAAAAAATATACACTCCATCATATATTGATTACACTATCAAATGCAAAGGACAAGGAGAAAGTTCTGAAAGTTGCAAGAGAAAAGCAATGGGTTATGTACAAGGGATTCCCAATTAGACTGAGTACTAATTTCTCATCAGAAACCACGGAGGCAAGAATGAGGTGGATCGAAATACTTAACATGCTGAAAGAAAACACCAAAAATTTTAAATCCAGCAAGACTTTCTTTCAAAAATGAGGGAGAGAGTAAGACATTCTCAGATAAATAAAAGCTGTGGGAGTTCATCACCATTAGACCTACTCTACAAGCAATGCTAAAGAGAGTTCTTCAGACTGAAAGGAAAGGACACTAGACAGTGATTCAAAGCAGCAAGAAGGAAGAAAGACTTACAGTAAAGGTAACCATTTGGGTAATTATAAATGCCAGTAATATTGCAGTGCATTGTTTGTTTTGTAACCCTACTTCGTATTTCCTACAGGTGTTAAAATGCAAATGCATAAAAAGTAATGATAAACCTATGGTTTCAGACACATAATATGAAAAGATATAAGTGGCACCAAGTACATAAAAAAAGTGGGGGGACATGGGGTACAAGAAAAGTATATGTGCATGCTATTGAAGTTAAGTTGATATCAAATAAAATATGATTGTTATATATTTAGGATATTAAATGTTAAGCCCATGGTAATCACAAGAAAAATAGATGAAAAATACATACAGATAGAAATGAGAAGGTACTCAATATGGCACAACACACAGAAAAAAACAAATAAATATAACAGTAGACATTAATGGAAAAGTTGAGGGACAAAAAAGGTATAAGACTTACAAAGGGGGAAGTGGATGTGGCTCAAGTAATTGGACTCCCGTCTACCATATAGGAGGCCCAGGGTTCGATTCCCAGGGCCTCCTGGTGAAAGGTAAGCTGGCCCACGCAGTGAGGTAGCCCGAGCAGAAAGCTGGCCCATGCAGGAGTGCTGGCCCACACAGAGTACAGGTCCACGAGGAGAGCTGGCGCAGCAAGATGACACAATTAAAAAGAGACACAGAAGACAGACAATAAGAGACGCAGAAGACCAGGGAGCTGAGGTGGCACAAGAGATTGAGCGCCTCTCTCCACTCCTGAAGGTCCCAAGATTGGTTCCCAGTGCTGCCTAAAGAGAAGACAAGCATACACAGAAGAACACACAGAGAGCAGACAGTAAGCACAAAACAACAAAGGGGGGGGTGATAAATAAATAAATCTTAAAAAAAAAATTAACAAATGTTTCGCAACATTGTAAAGTATTTGTGGTGGGTTGGTGTGTGGGAGCCCTATATGATGTTATGCATGTTTGTTTTGTAAGTTTACAATGTTTACTGAGCATTTATTGTTTATGTATGTTCATGTATGAATGATATACTTCAATAAATTGTTTGAAAAAAAAAAAGACTTACAAAGGCTAAACGGCAAAATGGCACAAAAAAGTCCTATATTATCAGTAGGGACTTTAAATGTAAATGGAGGGGATGGATGTAGCTCAAGTGGATGAGCACCTGCTTACCATGTAAGGTCCTGGGTCAATCCCTAGTACCTCCTTTTAAAAAAATGGAAATGGATTAAACTCCCCAGTCAAAAGGCAGAGATTGGCAGAACAGATAAAAAAGCATGACACTACTATATGATGTCTGCAAAAGACTCACCTTAAAGTCAAAGATACAAGTAGGGAAGCGGCTGTGGCTCAATCAGTGGGGCTCCCGTTTGCCATATGGGAGGCCCCGGGTTTGGTTCCCGGGGCCTCCTGGTGAAGGCAGGCCCGCCCGCACGGCGTGGTTGGCTGACCCAGCGAGCGCAAGCAGCAAGGGGGGGATAAATGAATAAATAAATAAAATCTTTAAAAAAAAAAAAAAAAAAAGATACAAGTAGGTTGAGGGTAAATGAATGGGGAAAATTCCCATGCAAGTAGCAACCAAAAGAGAGCTGAGGTAGCTATACTTATATCATATAAAATTGACTTTATATCAAAAATAGTTGTGAAGGACAAAGAAGGCATTATATGCTGATAAAATGGACAATTCAGCAAAAAGTGTAACAATTTTAAATATATATGCACCTAATATGTATGAAGCAAATACCAACAGATTTGAAGGAAAACTTGATGGTTCTACATTAATAGTAGAAGACTTTAATACACCACTCTCAATAATAGATAGAACATCTACTCAGAAGAACAAGAAGGAATTACAAGACTTAAGTGATACTCTAATCTAACTAGATCTGACAGACATATATAGAACATTTCACCTAACAAAAACAGAATACACATTCTTCTCAAGTGCACATGGATCATTCTCCAGGATAGACAATAGTTGAGTCACAAAACAAGTCTCAATTAATGCAAAAATAATGAAATCATACAATGTATATTCTTCTACCACAACAGAATGAAGCTAGAAATCAATAACAGAGGAAGAAATGGAAAATTCACAAAAATATGGAAATTAAACAAAATATTCTTAACCAACCAATGGGTTAAAGAGGAAATGAGAAGCAAAATTAGAAAATATCTTGAAGCGAATGAACATGAATGCAGGAAAGGTAGTGCTGAGGGGGAAAGTTATAGCTCCAAATACTTATTTAAAAAGAAAAAAGACATTAAAAAATCAGAGACCTAAACTCATAAGTGGAAGAACTAGAAAAAGGAAAACTAAATGCATCACTAAAGTATACTTATTATTAGTCTAGTAATGGAAGAACTTGTAACATTGATATAAACTAGACAGTGGTCACCAGGGGTTCTAAGGGGAGAAAGAGGAAAGAATTAGTGTAACATGGGGCATTTTGGGGACATTGGAATTGTTCTGCATGATATTGCAATGATGGATGAAAGTCGTTACACATTTTGTCAAAACCTATAAAATTGTGCAGTGCAAAGTGTAAACCATAAAGTAAACTATAGACCATGCTTAGTAGCAATGCTTCAATATGTGTTCATCAGTTTTAACAACTAATGAAAGATGTTGCTAATGGGGGAAATTGTGGGTGGGAGGGGACGGAGTATATGGGAATCCCATATGTGTGTGTGTGTGTGTGTGTGTGTGTTTAGGTACCCAGGACTGGGGATTGAATCCAGGACCTTGTATGTGGGAAGTTGGTGCTCAACCACTGAGCCACATTGGCTTCCCTGAGTTGGTTTTTTCATTTGTTTGCTTGTTGTTTGTTTTGTTTTTAGGAGACACAGGAACCAAACCCGGCACCTCCCATGTGGGTGGCAGGCGCTCAAGCACTTGAGCCACATCCACTCCCCCCTATATTTTTTTTTTTTTTTTTTCTTTCCTCCTCAAAGATTTTATTTATTTATTCATCTATCCCCCCCTTGCTGCTGGTGCCGCCGTGCGGGCGGGCCTGCCCTCACCAGGAGGCCCCGGGAACCGAACCCGGGGCCTCCCACATGGCAAACGGGAGCCCCACTGATTGAGCCACAGCCGCCTCCCGTCCCCCTATATTTTTGATGTAACATTTATGTGATCTAAAGCTCCTTTAAAAAAGGAAAACAAAATTTAATGGAAAATAACAAGTGTTGGAGAGGATGCAGAGAATTGAGAACACTCCATCACTGCTGTTGGCAATGTAAAATGGTGCAGCCATCTACTCTCCCACATGAAGTGGGGCATATGGAGCTGCCATCCATCAACCCTGACCTGAGCAGTTGGACTCCCGGGAAGACCAGCCCAGTTGGGATCTCTTCCCGTGCTCTATTAAACCCTTTGTGCTGTGTAAGTAATAAAGTGGTCATTGGGGGGGGGTGCACCTGTTGTGGAAAACAGTTTGGAAGTTCCTAGAAAGCTAAGTATAGAAGAATATGAGCCGGCAACCTCACTATTCAGTATATACCCAAAAGAATTGAAAGCAGGGACTTAAACAGATATTTGTACACCAATGTTCATAGCAGCATTATTCACAATTGCCAAAAGATGGAAGCACCCCAAGTGTCCATCAGCAGAAGAATGGATAAATAAAATGTGGTAGATACATACAATGGAATATTATTCGGCCATAAAAAGGAATGAAGTCCTGATGCATGCAACAACATGGATGAACCCTGAAGACATCATGTTGAGTGAAATAAGCCATACACAAAAGGACACATATTGTAAGATCTCACTGATTTGAAACAATTAGAATAAGCAAACTCATAGAGTTAGGAGTTAGAATATAGGTTACCAGGGGTTGGGGTGGAGATAGGGAATGGAAAGTTAAGGCTTAAAATGTACAGGGTTTCTATTTGGAATGATGGAAATATTTTGGTAATGGATGGTGGTGATGGTAGCACAACATTGTGAATGCAATTAATAGCACTGAAATATATATCTGAATATGATTAAAAGGGAAAATGTTATAAGATAAATAAAATAAAGTAAATTTTTTTTTAAAAATCCATGGAAGTACACTACACAGCGAACCCTAACTTAAACTATGGACTTTAGTTAATAGAACAATTATAAAAATGTGCTATCATCAATCATTAACAAATGTTCCACACCAAAGCAAAGTATTGGCGGTAGGATGTTTTAAGGGACTCCTGTCTTTTATGCATGATTGTTCTGTAAACCCACAAATTCTTTAATATAGAAAAAATATTTTAATTAAAAAAAAAAAAAGCAAGAAAAAATGAACAAATAAAGTTTAAAGCTAGAAACAAGACAATGTTGTTGAATCATATACTGTGAGTTAATCCAGACATTAACGTGCATATGTTCAAACAGCCATGGGTTCTACTCTGGCATAAATCAGCCATCTTTATAACTTTAGCCACAGTCATGCACACATAGGGGCTTCATAAATGCCTTGCATGATGGTGATAGTAAAGGGCACCTAGGCTAAAGACCATCACAATTCCTAGTTCATTTGAAGAGATCTTTCCATGGCCACATCAGCTTCGGTCAGAGGTCCCTCAAATATATCACAAAGAAACTTGGTGAAATATGGAGGGTTCTGTGCAAACACCACACTACCAGAAAAAAAAAAAATACCCCAAATGCATGTTTTCCTTTTGGAAGTTATTTTTAAACATGACTATAGTTGCCCTCCCCAACATCCATTCCATACCACTTTTCCCCAAATGTGCAGCAGCCTGAACATTTAGGTGTTAGGTTCTGGGGTAGACTATGACACAAGTTGGATTAAGCAGAGTTGTGTTGTTCAATAGTTGGAGAAAGAGAAGCTCTTGTCTTCTAGGCAGAATGGTGTGCAAATGTGACAACAGCTTCCTACTTTAGATACGCCAACCTGAAGACAAAGCCAAGAAAGGCAGAAGGGCAAAATCAAGAAGATCTCAAAGAAATAGAGTCAAGGCCCTAATACACTGCACCTGAAGTATATTTTAGCTCTGGACTTTGCAATTACATGAACCAAATTATTCTTTGTATTGTTGAACCCAATTTGAGTTGGATTTTTTATTATTTGCAATTTAAAGCATCCTAACAGATGCTATATTTCACTTGGCCATGTTAGTGGCCTGATAGAAGTGCTTAAGAAAATATTTGAAAGTATCTATTTTCAAGAGAAAAGTTATCTTTGCTAATATAAAACAATTAAAGAATAAATCTATCTTTTCTCTATTTCCACTTCCAGGTGGCTAGTATGTTTTGACTGTCTCTTAGGGAAATAAGATTGTTTGTTAATACTGCTACTGTTCAAACCACTCTTTAGAACCTACAAGTAATTATTTATATACCAGGTAAAAAAGTAGCCCATGCCAAAGTTATTCCAAAATAATATAATAATATGAAATTCTGAAGACATTTACAGCACAAGACATTTGCAGCACAAGATTTAAAGAAGACAGAATGCCTTACGAGGCAGAGTCGAATGTGTGTGTTGAAGATGGGGTCTAACTTCTTTCATTGAGCACTTACTATATGCCAGACACATCAAACCATTCCTATGAAGCAAGTAGTTTCCCAAAGTATGCTACATAAAACATTACTTCCACATGTTTATAGAGATTTACATGGTCAAAATGGGGAAATACTGGATCACAGGATGATTTTAAGCTTTTATTGCAGAATTTCTTAGTCTTTAATATAATAATGGCATTGTGATTCTCTGAGAGAAGGCTGTGCATATAGAATTTCCGAAACTTATTTGACCACAGAATCCTTTTCTCAAAAAAATATCTCATGGCACTAATAGTCCCACTCATAGGAAATAATATATTATGCCCATTTATTAGATGGTAATATATATTTCTGTTTCAACAAAGATTATTGAGCATCTACTATGTGCCTGATATTGTGTAGAGTGATGGGTATATATTTATCAACAAATAAATATAGTCCCTGCTTTCATGAAGCTTTCAGGCTCATGGTGGGAGACAGAATAAAAAGCAAACAAATAAATATATGTATTATATATATGTAATTTAAAATTACAAATTAAAGCATGCTGAGAACAATACATGAAAATAGTGTGGATAATATCTTGATATCGTTTTGCACTGAATTTAATAAGATGTAAACCTGTTGACTAGCTTTGAAATTCCCATTTCATTAACCTAACTAGCTAGTCAGAGAGACTATCCTCAAGCTTAGAAGATTTATTACAATAACCTAACTCAAAAGAGAGGATGATAAGAAAAGCAGGTGTCAGAAGAATGTCATTAAAATTTTAAAAAACAATATGATTATACTGCCAAATGTCCATGAAGGAAATTCACTGTGTCACTGGTGCTCAGGGTGCACATTGTTATACAATTGGTGATCTGGGAATGAGCCACTCCTAAAGCTCCCTGAACCACTAAATATAGTAAAAATGTATTTTTTTTTTTAAAGAATCTTTAAAATAGGGGGTTTATATTTTTAAAAGTAACTATCCAACTATCATTTTATCAAAATTTTATGAGACTAAGTCAAATGCAAGGAATGAATCTTGATTGGATGCTAGATCCTTTAAAAACATACCTACACACACACACACAATTTTGGGGACTACTGGGGACATTTGAATGTGGGCTTTATATTTAGAATTGCCATTTAAAATTTAGAATGCCCAGTTACATCTGAATTTCAGATTTACACCAAATAATTTTTTATACATATGTCCCAAATATGACATGGGACATATGTATACTCAAATTTAAATTTAACTGGACATCCTGCATTTTTATTTGACAAATATGGCAACTCTATTTATATTAAATAATATTTTAAAATCCATATTAAATGTCTTGGATGTGATAATGGTATTATGGTTATGCAGAATAATGCCCTTGCTGTTAGGAGATACATAATGATGTATTTAGGAGCCAAGTGATAGGATGTCACAACTTACTTCAGATGATTCAAGAAAAAAAAAATGTATTTGGAGAGAGATGTGGCAAAAATGCTAACCATTAGTGGATCTTCTAAAGTATATTGTTGGAATCTTTCAAAATAAAAGGTTGGGGAAAAAATCAAAACAAAATTTGGTAAGGTGACTAATTTCTGTATTACCTATACTTTTGAATTAAATCTAAGATTTCTAACACATACCAAGAACTATTCCAAAAACATCCATGTTATTTGCATTTTAGACAACTGCTTTCGAAACTATTACCAAATCCATTCCTTTATTTTAACTGCTGCAAACTAAAAGCACACTTGTCACTCATCAATCCAAATATTTTGATTTAATGATTTAAAGTGCATCTTTTGTTTCCTAAGATATTAAAATCATAGAATTAAAAATAATCAAAGGTGGCTTTCTTAAAAATCACAAATTACAAAATAGCCTGATATCTGCCTTCCTGGAATACTATCCACCTGGTACCCTGGGATTATTTCTATCAGGACAATTAGATAATAAGGGTGATGCTATTAAAATAAAAATGTTGTTTTCAATTTGTTTAAAATGAAGGTATACTACTTCTCCTGTTTCTCCCCATTATCCCCACACGCACCATTCCATTATCTCCCAAAATGATAGAATCAGAGACATGATTCCAGTTGGAATGCTGAGTATAATTACATCTTTTAAAAACTGGTATTATATCATTCTTTTTTTTTTTTTTTTTTTACCAGGAGGTCCCGGGTATCGAACCCGGGTCCCTCCATATGGGAGACAGACGCCCAACCATTTGAGCCACATCCATCCCCCAATATCATTCTTAACATAGACCACTTTTTAATAAAAGTAGAGCACTTCAGGTTTCTAAGAAGACCTTTAAAAACTAAAAATAAAGAAAAAAATAAAAAACTGAGCTATATGTTAGCACCCAAATATTCTCTTTAAATGAAGATCTTTTTTAAAATATTTAGCTGATTTGTAAAAGAACCTTCTAAACCTAAAATGTACCAATTTGTTCTGTAAATACTTAAGCCTATTCAAGTATCTAAGTAACTAGCAAGGATGATGTGCTTAAACCTCAAAAACAACTAGGGTAAAACATAGCTCAATTTCTGACTATAATAGAACTAAAAGATGCAAATGACTTTTGAATACCTCGTGAATTCAAACAACAAACTTTATAAAATCTGTATGTGCCAGTGCAAGACAAATGACAAGAGGCAATTTATCCAGCAGATCCTTTCATGTCCACTCACTCCTAACTGACATTCTGATTCTGGCCTAACTTAGGTGAAGCCATGTCAAATCTCATCTACCCCAATCCACCATTAGTTAAGAGGGGTGTTGAGGAGATAAATATAATTCTCAAAACAATTTAGAGGTCACCAAACGAAAGATGTGGAAACTAACCCTTAGTGTGAACACTGATGAGGTTCCAAATTTGAGAAATTAAACTGCTTTTTGAGGCATCTTTTGGCTTAGCTCAGAACCGATGGGAGGCAGTGAGAACACATACACCTTCGCAGAGAGGCATGTGGGCATAGGAACTCTCGCAGGCACCCACCCTCTCACACGGACACGTGGAGCAGTTCACAGGCACCACAAGAACTGCCTTCAGAATCAGCAGAGAGTTATTTATGCATTTTCAATGATGGCTTTGTCATTCGTTCATTTTTTTTCATTCATTCCACCAACGTGGTTTGAGCACTGAGCACTTCCTTTGTGCTAGGCAGTGAGCTGGGTTTTACAGACACAGGAGACCCGGAAAACAAAGACAGTGTTTGCCAGAGGAGCATGTGGTCACCAGGTGAGCAATGTGAGACGGGCCATAACACCCAGAGGCAAAAGAAGGTTCCAGTTGCATCCAAGGATCTGCAAGTAGCTCAGTCATGATTAAAAGCATGGAGCTTTTATTGTCAGCAAGGAACAATAACAGACAAGGCTGGAAAGAGGCAGGGACCAGACTTCCAAGGAGTGAAACACACTAATGCACTTGTATGCTGTCTGGGGGATACTGTGAAGCCTCAAGGAGGAAAATGGCATGATCAGATTCACACATTATAAATATCATCCTTGAGACACTGCAGAGAATGGGTTGAATGGCGGGGGGGGGAAGGCAATTTAGAGATATGCACCCCAGAAAAACATGTTTTTAAGCTTAATCCATTCCTGTGGGTGTGAATCCATTATAAGTAGTAACTTTTTATGGGGTTGCTTCAGTTAAAAGTGTGGCCTAACTCACTTAGGCTGGGTCTTAATCCTGTTACTGGAGTATTTTATAAACAGAATGAAATTCAGAGAAAGAAATAAAGTCACAGGAAGCAAGAGATCAGAAAAACCCAGAGAAGAAGGGAAAGGCCAAGAGAAGTTTCCATGTAAACTGCCATGTGATAGAGAAGCCCAAGATCACCAGCAGCCAGCCCCAGAATGCCAGTCTTTGGGAAGAAAGCATCACCTTGAAGACAGCTTGATTTGGACATTTCCTAGCCTCAAAACCATGAACCATTAAATCCCCACTGCTTAAGCCAACCCATTGCAGGGTATTTGCTTGAGCAGCCAAGGAAACTAATATGGGGAAACTGAAAAAAAGGACATCACTCAGAAAGAGAAAATGGTAGTCTGATTTAAAGCAATGGCAGCGGATAGTGCAGTGGGAATGCATTTGAGATATATTGAAGGGATAATCTGATATACTAGCTGAAATCAAACTGGGAAGGGGGCTATGAGGAGACAGAGGTTGATGTGGCTCTTTTAGAATGGATATGAATTCGAGGAACACAAAACAAAAAGTTCTAAATGAAGAGAAGAGGGAACACTGGGCAATAACATTAGCAAGGTTAATCCCTCATCCCCAATCTCTTCCACTGACAGGCTATCCTAGTTGCCAGGTAGAGATGTGGTTCTGGGAGAAATACTGTGGGTTTCTGCATGTGTCTGTGTCTGTGTCTGTGTGTCTGTGTGTCTGTGTGTCTGTGTTTGAGAGAGAAAAACAGAGACAGAAACAGTGAGAGAGAAAGAGAGAGAGAGATTCAGCAGGGCAAAGGCAACTGTTGTGGACTGAATTGTATTCCCCAAAAAGACATGTTCAAGTCCTAATCCCCAGTCCCATGAATGTGATGCCATATGGAAAGAGGATCTTTGACGATGTTATTTCTTAAGATGAGGCCAAACTGTAATCCGATGATCCTTTAATAAAATATGACTGGTGTCCTTATAAGTAGAAGAAATTTGAACACAGTAAGAGAGAGAGAGAGCCATGCATTGGAGGCAGAGATTGAGTTATGCAGCCACAAACACTATGCTAATCTCCCTTCCTCAGTCTATTTGCAAGAAGCAAATGCAGAGTTTGTAGATTCTAGAATTACATTACCCCCAAAAATTGTAATTCCCTCAAAATGACAGAAAAATCAACTAGCCCATTGAAATATCTCACAATTATACTTAAAAATATTTTTATTATGGAACACTACAGCAGGCTAAATTGGAGAAGATATTGAATATCTGGTCTAACTATAATCTCAGCATAGATTCCATGGTATTACTGCTTCTTTATGGCCTGCATAATTCGGCTGCCATAACCAAAGTAGCCAGCTTTTGTTGATAATAACAGATAAAATCCCAATTCTAAACATTATAAAGTAGGGTTATATCCCAATTCTTAAAATTTATTTTAAGAGATTTGATAAAAAACATTCTCATCTATGCTGTTAACATAATTTCACCGTTTAGAACCAAGACAAAACTTAATACATAATGGCATACATTGGTTATTTTGGAGTCTCAATCAGACCCACTACAGACTGTCTCTCAAATTTCAGATTTTAAATGACTTTGGCCAATGTTGTTTGGCCCACAATCTCACTTCCCTACAGATATCTTCACTGGGTTAGGACATAATGTTTTTGCTTTGGCTTTCATAAAATTTTGAGGTAAGAAACATTCATTTAAAAATATTTTGTGTCTTTGATAAAACTACAATTATTGATATTGTTCATTTTGTACTCAATGTTGCTTATGATTTTCTAATGGATGAAGTTCGAGAGACCAGGGAAGCTTTACCCTAAACTATACCATGTAAATTACTTTCTTACAGGATACACAGTTCCAAGAGGAGGAATGGAGAGAAGTGCTCATTCCCTTAGCTGGAGGAAAGTAGGGAAGAACTGAGGAAAAAACAGCAAACTGTTTTTGCCTCCCGGCTCTATGAAGAATCTTAAATAACTGAAGCTCCATACAACTCCATACAACTAAGCCTCCAGACATCTCTTAAGAGAAAAGTCCACAGTCCAGGCATTCCAAGCACCCTACTGTCAGCCTGTAAATTCTGGAAGCCAAGGAAAGAAAGCATCAAGATCTGAGAATTGGCCCGATTTAAGGCAGGGCAGTGCTTTTCTATCTGCTACAAGCATGGTTCTTGAGAGGGCAGCAAGCGAGAGAGGGAGATACAAATAAAAGATGGTAGGATGTAGAAGGAAGTTGGAAATAATAATTTTCATTGGGGAAAAACTGAAAATTATTAGATGAAGAGAAGGAGAAAAAGAAAAGGAATTTTGTGGCTCCCAACTCCTAGGTCTCTTGGACTATGATGTCTCCTCCCAAGAGATGAAAAAACCTGGCTGCCTGTGTACCCCTGATTAATGGAAAAATAGATTTTCAGAGTAGTTCTATACTCTATTTAATTTTCCCCCTCCCTGACTCTAGAAATGCTTGATTTGGCTGTGTAAAAGTAATTCTAATTATAGTGATTTACATGAACTACTTACCATTTATGCCTAATTATCTCACAGCACAATAACAATTATGCATATATTAAATGTGTCAGATTAACCTGGTTGTGAGTTTTATTTGATAACAAAAGTAAAGTGTTCATAAATGCTCATTCTTCACAGTTTGTTGCTCAAAAGCATGGTCATCTGCTCATAACTTTTTTTATTTAGAGAAAACACTGTTATGTAGGTAGGTGAAAGCAACCTAATAGTCTGCCATCCATTGCTTTTCATTGATTAATAAATCTGACATTTTGTGAAGAAGGTGATTTTATTTTACTAAGGTAGCTTAAGCTTATATAGAAAGTTTCTCAGGAGTACAATGAGGAAAAGAAAGTCGACTATAATAAATGTTTAAATCCATTTATCTATATTAAAAACAAAGTCAAATGTCCATAAAATAATAAATCTTCTTTACCAAAATTAAGAAATCCACAAATTAAGTTTTTCTATCACTGGAATATATAATAGCCCCAATTTTTTTTCTCTGATAATTATCATAGCATTTATTTTTAGAAGAAATAGGTCTGTGGCATCTTTACAATCTTCAAAAACTAAAGCTTTTATAGGTAAGTTTACTCAAATTAAGTTAGACGTTTGAGTAGTTTTCGATGCTTTAAAGATTTGGTAGGCTTAAGAAACTACAGGACAAATACCACCATGAAGAGATGTTGCTCTCGTTATTAAACATTTTATTTACATATGCATTAGGATTTTAAAAATATGAACTTTTATTCGACACATTTGAAACTCTACCTGTCAAATCTCCCACTGACATGAGATCATGACTACACAATAAAACAAGGGTTATTCACTAGGCACACCATCAAAGCCAACCAGAAATCAAAGGTGGAAATATGGAAGAATACCTCTAAGAAGAGCCAAACAATGATTTTTTAAAAGTAAAAAAATTTTTTTAAACAATTTTTAATAATGGTTGACTCAGCAACCAAGTAAGTTAATGATTAAAAGACACTTGCGATTGGATCGAAGTTCACCAAGCACCATAAAAGATGAGCCTTAGGGAGGCCACAGAGTGGGGAAATGGGGGACGACTGGAAGGGGAACAAGATACAAAATTCACGAAAGCAATTTAACTCTCAGATAACAAAAAATCCATTTAAGTAAAACACCTTCTTTCCTGGCTATGACACATAACCATGTTATTTTATTGCGGAGATGGCAAACTGTAATTAGGTATACAGTAAATAAGCAGTTTATATTTTCCAAACGTTTTAGTTGTTTATTTACCTATAAACTTTTGGAAAAATGGGGAGTTGGGGAAAAGAGTAAAGCAGGTGGTCAAAAGTGATAATCCTTCCTTACTTGCTATCACTGCTATGCTAGACTGGCCAAGGCGTGTGCCTGCCAGGCTCACAGTCCACTTCCGAGGGAACTGGGAGCAGCCCTGGAGCAGCTTATGCAGAGATCCAACCTGCATGCCAGCCAGTGGCCTCCGAAAAACCTGGTGTGAGAGGGAGGAGGTGATTGGTTGGCCTATCAGATTCTTACTTGGGAATTTAAACTGCAGATACAGGGAGCGAATGAAGAAGTTGGTAAAAAGAAAAGAATTGCAAACAGACACAGGGGGAAAGGAACAAAAGAGTAAGCGAATTACATGAAGGGCAGAGCACTGGAGTAAGAATCAACGGGCACCAGCTCCTACCACTGTCAAGTTGTCAAAGCTCTCAGAGCCACCGCTGCTGTCAAAAGCAGGCTCAGGCTTTCTGCCAGGGCTGGCTATGTAATGGAGATACCCTTCGTTGCTATTTTCATAAGTAGCCTTATTCTAAATCCCCATTTCTTTCTATATCCCCAGTGATTCTCTAATCCTTGAACCAAAAAATGCCAACACCATAGCCTTTTTCTTTATATAAAAATAAAAGTATTTAATTATACTCTCAAGTGCTTTTTAAAAAGTAAAACATCTTTATTGGCGTTTTTAAATAAAATACTACTAAGATAAGTTAAACAATGCCTTTCTTCCAAAGATCTTACAATAAAAGAATATTTTAGGGGATGGAGGGAGCATTCAATTAAAGGAAAACTGATTTCTTAGGATGAGTCTGTGAAATAGGAATGATAAATAATTTAACTAACCATCTTGACTTGCTTGATCTTCCATTTTATTCAGGGGATTACAAAGAAGAAACAGAGGCTAACTAAAGCAGGCTGACATACCAATGATCCTTTGCGTACTGAGAAAGACCCCTCCTGCCGCTGCTTGGAAAGAGGAACTGTAACAAACAAATCAGGCTGGCACCAGCAAAGTCTGCTAATTTTCACCAGATGGCCACAATCTTACACCAACATCCTGCTTGCTGATTAACTAACTGAAACCCAAGGACACCATGCCTGGGCAGCTCACATTCCCCTCGCAGTTCACACAGCTCATGTCGCCCTCGTAACTCACATAGCTCATGTCTCTCTCATCCCTCCCCATTCCTCCACACCCTCCCTTTATCTCAAGCAGCCATAAGGTTTCCCTAGCACAACCTTTTGAGCAGAAACCTCTTTTAGCACTGCTCTGCATTAATGCTACTTTAGCTCAATAAACTTACTCTACACCCCCTTTTTTATGTCTGTTTATTTTATTTTCAGCACAATAAATCATATTCTAACTCTTATCACTATTAACAACGCTCATAACTTGAAGATGATACCACTGATGACATTGGCTTCTATCATGAGATAAGGAATGGGAATTTTCCCGTCATCTCAGAATTTTAGCAGAAGCTCAAAGCTGAGGACATTGGGAGACAAGTTCCCCACACTTTAAAGAGAGGTACCAGTCACATCCATTTCAGGCAAAAACAGCCTTAAATCCGAAGTGGGACTGAAAAGGGTGATCAAGGTAGAAAGTTATTAGCTAAGGAAGGAGTGCTGCAGCATTTCTCCCAGATATACATCACACCAAGTGAGGGGGGTTCTTAAGAGAAGCACCCAGAGATTAGGCTGGATGATGCTTGCTTAGGTGAGGAAATCCACAGGCAGCTATCAGAGCAGGGTGTAGAAAAGTACATGGAAGAACTTGACATGTGTCCCAGGAGTATGGGGGCATACAGGATGATGACAGAGGGGTGCCTGCGTCTTGTCTGCAGAAGTCTGAGGGCAAGAAGCTGACTGAAGCTGCCCAAGCCATAAGGGTTGGAGGGAGGAGATGTTATGCTTCCTGTGGCCTAAGTAGACACCCTAAAGGGTGACAGGCAGTCCTGAAGGGACCCCACCCAAGAGGGCTAAGTGCAAGGGCAAGGAGGTCCCAAACGAATGACATGGTATGAGGTGCAACACCAGAGACATAAAAGGTCACTCAGGCAGAGTGGGTGTAGCTCAGTGATTGAGTACCTGCTTTGCACGTATGAGGTCCCAGGTTCAATCCCCGGTACCTCCTTAAAAAAAAAAAAAAAAAAAGGGTGAGTCAGGGAGCAGTACAGTGTGGAGGCTCCCTGGGGGAGGGCGGGGGGGGGGGACGACATGAAGAAACCACCTATGTGCCCCTCAACAAAAAGCTAGTATGTCAGCTTCTACCACAAAAAGACCTCAACAGCTAACTGGTCACCTAAGACTGCTGTTTCATTCTAATCATCATCCCCCTGACTCTGACCCTAGAGAAGGAAGGCAAGCAGAGAAAGGAGGAGGAAAGGGGAAAGAGCAAATCACTCCCTCTTCTCCATTTCTAATCCCCAGGTCAGGACTGAGCTACAGGAAGGGGAAAAACTAATAATTTTGAATACTGAAATATGAAGCTGTTTGAGTCCTTCAAGGTGAAGGAAAGCTACATATATCAAGAGATCAGGAATGGAGAGCCAACAGTGCTTGTTTAAGGGAACCAGTGGGAAATTTTCAAGCTGTTCCGTGATTATATTCTACTGCATTTGATACATTTTATAAAATGTGTACATTTTAACTACTTAATCTTTAATATCACACAAAATCTCACCTTTGAAAAAAGGCCTTGTGTCTCTATACTGTATCCTTTAAGGTCCTCATGTAATTTCTGCAAACACTGTATGACTCTTCTTTGATGGCTGTCATCCTTTAGCTCATGAGCTTTGATCAGGACATCATAGTGGGTCAGAGGTCCGTGGCAAACAGCCAAAGTTTTCAAATAAGCCTTGGTAGCAGTAGTTGGGGGCAAAGTTTCAGGTGTCTGTACTGTATAGGCTGTAAACAAATATATATATAAAATTTTAGACTCTTAAATATTTCCTACTATTCTACATGTTTGTTAATGGTCACATTAAAACTTTCAACCAGTTTTTAGAAATATCATCTTGATAATAATATAAAACATATTTATATATTTATCAGTTTTATTTTAATGGAAGGAAAGAAACCAACCCATCTCCTACAAAAGCTAACCAGCTGTCAAATCTGCTTTGTCTCCACTCCATTGGGTGGTTCCCTCCTTTAAATTAGGCCTAATTCTGTGTTATAGGTTGAATCATGTCCCCCCACAAAGCCATAGTCAAGTCCTAATCCCCAGTCTTGTGGAAGTGAACCCATTTGTAAACAGGCTCTTTGACATTGTTGTTAAGATGAAGCCACATTGAATCGGGGTGGGCCTTAATCTAAATGACTGGAGTCCTTATAAGCAGGGGACATTTGAACACAGTAGGAGGAGGCAGACAGGAGAGGCAGCCATGTGACAGAGGGAGAGATTGGGTTATGGACTGCTGACAAACTACCACCAGACTTCAGAGAAAGCAAGATCCTGCAACACCTTGATTTTAGGTTTCTAGCTTCCAAAACTGTGAGCAAATAGATTCCTGTTGTTTAAACCAATCAGTCTGTAGTACTTGTTGTAGCAGCCCTGGCAAACCAAGACTGGTTCTTAAGCACCAAGACAGAAGAGGCAGACATTTTAGAATAGAGACTTAGAGACTAGTCATGAAGGCTTTTCTACTGTACCTTTATTCTCTATCCATAACAAAACAACACATATATTACCAATTGATCTCAGCCCTCTGCTTATGAGATGTCCCATAGAGCATCTGCTTCATAGCAGGGTGGTGTCCTGCTCCTTTTTTAAGCCTCTTCTGGGACAGAGATGATTGGGTGTGATGGGGTCCAATCATAATTCCATTCCTGACTTGGATCAGTTCAATGGGAAGGTAAGTCCCTGTCTTAGTTTGCCACAGCTGCTGTAATAAAGTAGCACACACTTGTTGGCTTAAAGAATAGGAATTTATTGTCTCAGAGTTTTGAGACTAGAAGTCCAAAATCAAAGTGTTCACTGTTCCATGCTTTCTGTGGAGTCTATAGGGTTCTGGTGGTGGGTTGGCCACAATCCATAACTTGATTTCTGCCTCTGTCAAATGGCCATTGATCTCCCATGTCTCCTACTACTATGTCCAAATTTCCTCTGTGTTTAAGGACTCTAGTCTATTGGATTAAGGCCCACCCTCATTTAGTTTGGCCCTAACTAGTAACATCTTCAAAGATCCTATTCTCTAATGGGTTCACAACCACGGGACCAGGAGTTAGGACTTGAATATGTCTTTATGGAGCACATGATTCAATCCAAAATGGTCCTCTTTTGGTTCTTTTTTAGAAGCAACAATAAATAGCAGCAATCTGGCACATTTTGTAACACAAAGATTCCTCAAAGGTTCTTTGTCAGTGTTTCATTGAATACCATGTCTCTTTGTTGCAATAATATGAAAATTACTTATTTTTTTTTAAATTAACAATCACAATACTATTTTCTGCTTTTTCCCAAGGGGGGAACCGTTCAATATACCATGAATGTTGGGAATAGGGCAGGGTTATCTTCAAATCTCTCTCCTCCTTTTCTGAACAGTTTTAGCTGGACTCATACCTGTCTAGTTAGATATTACATGTTCTGGTCTCTCATGCAGCCAAGTGTGGGCATGTGATGAGGTTCTAACCAATGGGATGTGAGCAGATATGTGTGCATTTTAGTATACGCCCTTAAAAGGAAAGAGTGTATCTTCATCCCTCTTTTTTCTCCCCTCCCTCTGACTGGAATGAAAGTGTGATGTCAGCAGCTGGAAGAGCCAGCTGGGGAATGTGATGCAAGAAGAACGTGAGAAAAACAGAGCAACAAGATCAACAGAGCCTGGTTCCCCACCACACTGAGCTGCCAAACTAACTCTGGACCGCCTACCTGGGTTTTTATATGAAAGAATAACAAATTTCTCTCTTCCTTTTAAAGCAGTGTATTTTGGGGTTACTTTGTTACGAAGCCTAAGTTGTACCCTAACTAATACAGAGAGTTAAAGGCCTGCAAAAGAGAATTTGACCAAGGGTCTTTTGAGACACTGGGCTTCATTGCTTTTGAGACTACAGATGAGGCTTGGGTTCAATTTTGAAGCTGAAAGCATAGACTCAGTATCCCCTAAAAGTTTCCAGAAATTTGAGATATTTACCAGAGAAAAATACTCTCTCCATTCACTCCTTTAATTTTCTAGAGTCAACCAAGTGAGAAACCTGGGAGTAATACTAATTTCCTTTCCCTCCATCCCATACCCTCTCCCCCAACCCTTGAAAAGCTTCCCTATCAATGGACTATTCCAGTCACCACCCAGCCTCTGATCACCTCCAGGTGCCCTCAAATTTGCCACTATCATGTCTCTAAAATATCTTCCACAAACTACAGGGATGATCTTGCTAACATCCAAATGTGATTTTATCACTCTTTTGCTTAAAATTTATCTCATCATTTAAACGAGTGCTTTTCAAACTTTATTGTAACAGCAGCACCTTTTTTACATAACAAATTTTCCATGGAATCCTAAATTTATTAAAGAGAAAAGTGGAGAGAAGGGGGCAAAGGGTCCCACTCCCTTGACATAGCCCTCTTCCCACACCCACACCAACCCTATTTCCCAAGTAACCCCTGAAGACACTTTCCTGCCTTCTAGATCACATTAAGTATGGATGGTGTGCAGAAAAGAGTTAAATGAGCAGGCCTGGGACTGCTCTTCTTAGACAGGCCTGGTTACAGGCTGGATTCCTTGGTTGGCCTCTGGGAACCTGAATTTCGGGCAGTTCCCACTGGTCCCAGAACTGACAAGAGCAGCTCACTGTGCCTAGACTATTTGTACAACACTTATTTTTGGGGAGTCTGGGATTTGGGTATGTGCTAGGTAGAAGGTGCCTATGTGACCAGCCCCCATTAAAAAATCTGGGGACTGAGTCTCTAATGGGCTTCCCTGTAGAGATTTCACACGTTGTTACAATTGGTTGCTGGAGGAATTAACCATGTTCTGTGTGACTCCACTGGAAGGATTCTTGGAGCTTGCACCTGGTTTCCTCTGGACTTTGCCTCATTAGCCTTTTCCCACGGGTTCAACTAGATGCTGAATCCTTGAATCACTGAAATCTGGGGCTGGTATTGGGGACCCCCAACACACAGTATCCTCATTCTGGAGTTCAAGGCATCCATAATATGGCCCCACACTGCATCTCCAGACTCATTTACCACTACTCTTTAAAATGCATCTATCGATACAATAAATGATTGAACCCCTATCAAATGCCAGGTAATGCAAAATATCAAAGTTGGTTTCTGTGTGTGTGTGTGTTTGTGTGTGTTTTACATTGGGATTGGAGGGACAAAAAATTGTAGTAGTAAAGTATAAAGATTATCTGGCAGTAGCACATAAAATGAATTTGGGTACAGAGACTATTTACAAAACTATTCTAAGTGGGAAATAATTAATTGTCCAAATTAGGAAAAGAAATGGCAGAAATGTTAGGGAACTAGGTAGGATGAAAAATGTGAAGGCAGAATCAACAATGTGGTCTGCTCTCCAGCCAAACTCAAACAAGTCCCATTCCCTCATGTCATAATCACACTTTCATTCATAGAGTTTCTCTATCTGGACACCCTCCTTCTCCAGTCCTCTGTCAGCCTTATTTCTGCTCTACCAAATCCTACCCATCCTTCAAGGTTCCTCAGCTTCCTACCCCCAACTTCCAGATTCACCTATAAATTCTCCCATCCTTTTCTCTTTCCCTTTGGTTAAGAGCTATTTCTCCTTCTGTCAAGGGCTAATTCCTTTAGTTGACCTCTAACCAGTAGCTTTCAAGCTTTTTTGACCCTCAGCTTATATCATGACCCAAAACACACACACACTCATACATATGTATAATTGAACTAATAAGAGATTTAGTAAAAGTATGAAATAGCAAGAAAAATAATCTTATATGTGACATACTCTAGAATTTTTATTATTTTTTAAAATGATGGACAAAGAATCACAAGATTTGGTTACATTAAATGCCGTATGTTTTACTCATTTTACTTTTTTAGTTTCTAGCTCTAGAATGTATGGTCTTTGAGGGCAGAGATTTTTGTGTTTTGTTCAATGTTATATCCCCCATGAACAGTGCCTGTTAATTGTCAGGTGCTTATGAAATATTTCTTGAATTCCCTCCCTTCCTATCTTTTCAGAGACCTCATTCTCTTAGTTAACCACTTCTGTCCTATATCATCAACCTTCCCATCTCTATTGGTCCCTTCCCATCTTAACTCAACCCTTCCCCATCTTAAAATAACAACAAAAACCTCCTTGACCCTACAGTCGTGGGACATCTGTCTTCCTTTCCACCCTCACAGCCAAACCACTCGAAAAAGTGGCCTCTGCCTTTGCAGCTACTCTATCACATCCTGCTCGCTTCTCAAACACTGTGATCGGGCTCCCTTACCCGGCTTCTGCCAAGGTCACCCACAGCCCTTCACCAAATCCAGCAGCTAATTCTCAGTCTTCCTACCCCAGTTTAGAACCATAAAAAATCTAATTTTTAAAAGTTACTCATAGGAAATATCAGGACTGTGGGCAAAGTATGTGGTATCTACTTTTGGAAAAGCTCAACATTCTTCACTTATACTTTTATTTTTACTGTTCTAACAACTTCAATATGATAAATTCCATTCCCATTTTTCAGAAAAGGAAACCAAGACACACTGAAAAGGAGGCATTAGTTAAGCCAGTTGGCAAAGCATGCTTAAGGCTAGAAGATTGGCCGGCTTGGGCCTAGAGAGCAGCTGTCTAAATTGATAGACAAAAGACTTCTCAAAATTTGTACTAAATTAAATCTGTTATTATATCAGTGTACACAAATTATGTGATGCTGCTGCCATATTACTTTGATTTGTATTTATGTGTCTTACTATCCTCCAACCGACAGTGAGAAAATGCCATTCCGAAGATCCACACACTAATCTATATAAATGGCAGATTTCCAGAGACCCCAAAAAAGTTTACACTTTTTTTCTAATATCTCAATTTTGGTTGCCCACTTGCTATAAGATTTAGCTGATAACTTGGTGTCCTAGCAGCTGAATAATCTATTATAACTTCCTAAGTAATAATTTAATAGTTTCTTCTATTTAGTTTTACCTTCCACAAGGGGGAAAAAAGTTTTCTCAGGATTTGAGTAAATTTCCGATTATTTCAGTTTCCCCCAATTTTTAAGTTTTTATCTTAACACATAAATTTGGAACAAATAAAATTCTTCTGAAGTTCTGCAGTCTGGAAGCCTAATCTAATAATGTTCCAGTTAACTAAGGTTACTACATTAACAAATAACATAATAAACATTGCTAACATCTTCTTAATGGTGCATGGTAGCCTACAATGCAGAAAGAAAAAGGCAACCCAATAGCAAATTATAAAAGAAATTAGAATAAGACATATTGTCACTAATAGCCCTAACAAGAATTAGTTATATAAACAAAGGTCCTTTTTAGAACAAGGTCTTGACTTAGGGTCCATGAGAGGTCTATGGAGCTGGAGAGTGTTTGTAAACCTCCTAAAATTAAAAGAAAATTGTGTGTGTGTATTTACATGTATTTTCTCTGAGGCAAGACCTCTAAATATATTATGGTGTTCTTCAAATTTTTAAACAGGTCTGTGAAAAAAAACAGGCTAAGAGCAGAGTAAGTGTAGCTCAGTGGCTAAGCGCATGCTTCGCATGTATGAGGTCCCAGGTTCAATCCCTGGAGCATCCTAAAAAAAATAAAAAACAGGTTAGGAACCACTGTTTTAAAAGGTAATGTCATTTTAGAAAGCCTATTAATAGCATCTCACATTTATTGGGCACTTACTATGTGCCAGGGATTAGGTTAAGTGAACAAAATTATTTTATTTAATGCTAGTATACAAACAGAGAAATTTGTTCATCATTCACTCATTCATGCTTGTTGAAAACCAACATGCTTGTTGAGTATCTCAAGTACTATTCTTGACACCGGGGTGAGGGGAGGGCACTAAACAAAAGAAATTCCTTTCCTCGTGGAGCCTTCACTCTAATCAGGGGAAGGATGGACAAAATTTTAAATAAACAAGCAGGAAAATATCAGGTGGTGATAAGTACATTGACAAAAATGAAAGAGGGTGATATGGTAGGCCTCTAACATGCACATCCCCATAGAGCTTAATAGAAATACAGAACCTAAGGCCCTACCTAGGCCTACTGAATCAGAATTTGCATTTTAACAAATGTTAAACTTAAAAGGTTAGGAAACATAAGTAAATGGCCAAGCCAGGATATGAAGCTAAATGACCCAAAACCACTAGGAAGCCTCCCTCATTAAAATTACCATAATGCAAGAGACAAATGAAGGCTGTGCTCCCATTTGTGGTAGCCAGGTAATAGAAAATCATATCACAAATGTCTCTCGGACCCTCATATCTGAAGTACCTGCTCCTCCTGAGTCTCCATCCCCCTCAGACCTGGCTAGAGCTCTGCTCTACCTCCATCATAGGGTCAACCACCTCTGCTAATAAATAGGACTCTTCCCAAAACCACCACCACAGCAGCTTTTTCTATTACAAGCACAATTTTAAGTATTGGAAAGAAGAAATTCCTTTCTATATAAAAGCAAAAGCATATATATATATAAAGATTTTAAGAATTTTGACAAACTAGATTTATGTACACATTTTTGAGCTTAGAGTTCAAAATATTAATATATTTGGCACTAATGAAGACATAAATGACCTAGTCCTCAAATCTGAAGATGATTCGAAGTTGGGAAACAAAGTTGGATCCATCACAATCACAATTGAAGATACTGATGTGCTACAAAAGTTGAATGAAACTATCAACAGGAAACTTAACTAAGATGCTTTTCAGTTGAACAACTTAATTATACTGAAAAGAATCCATTGAAAAACAATTAAATAGAAGAATTCAGTAATCAATAAATAGTTTTAAAAATAATTATAAAGAACCGAGGACAACCAGCAAAATGGCATCAGATTAAAGAGCTCCAAGAATCAGCTCCTGCTACGGGATAGTTGGTGATTACCCACAGATATCTAGAGCACTTATTTGGGGGCTGCAGGAGACCAGAAGTGCATCCTGCAACATCCTTGAAAGAATGGAAGGAGAAGACTACCCATCTGCAGAGAAGATACATAAGTAGGCCAGTGCCCATCCTCCACTAGAGGCACAAGCTGCCTTCGGAGCTGTTCTGTGGCTGGAATTGAAAGCTCCACTTCCCAAAATGGCCTCTGAAAGTGAACATACAAAAGAACATACGAAGAAAAGATTGGAAAAACTTGAACAAGTTCTCAGGGAACTAAAGGACAGCAAGAGACATGCAAAAATACGTGTCATGGGTGTCCCAGAAGGAGAAGAGAAGGGAAAAGGGGCAGAAGGAATATTTGAAGAAATAATGGTAGAAAATTTCCCAACCCTATTCAAGGACATAGATATCCATGTACAAGAAGAACGACATACTCCCATCCAAAAAAATCCAAATAGAATAACTCCGAGACATATACTAATCAGAATGTCAAATGTCAAAGACAAAGAGAGAATTCTGAGAGCAGCAAGAGAAAAGCAATGCATAACATATAAGGGATACCCAATAAGATTAAGTGCCGATCTCTCATCAGAAACCATGGAGACAAGACGACAGTGGTATGATTTAAGATACTGCAAGAGAAAAAATTCCAGCCAAGAATCTTATATCCAGCAAGACTGTCTTTCAAAAGTGAAGGTGAGTTTAGAATATTCACAGATAAACAGAAACTGAGTTTGTAACCAAGAGACCTGCTTTGTAGGAAATACTAAAGTGTGTGCTACAGCCTGAAAAGAAAAGACAGGAGAGAGAGGCCTGAAAGGGAATCTAGATATGAAGATTATATTAATAAAAGTAACTAAGAGAGTCAAAAGAGTGGTGAAAATAAAATATGACAGATAAAACACAGAAATGAACTTAACCAACAATGTAAAACACTTGTATTCAGAAAACTACAACTCATTGTTAAAAGAAATTTTAAAAAGGCCTAAATAATTGGAAGAACATTCCATGCTCATTATTGGGAGACTAAATATCATTAAAATGTCAATTCTACTCAAATTGATATACAGATTCAATGCAATCCCAATAAAAACTCCACCAGCATTTTTTAAATAAATGGAAAACATGATTATCAAATTTATTTGGAAGGGTAAGGGGTCCTGAATAGCCAGAAACATTTTAAAAAGGAAAAGCAAAGTTGGAGGACTCTCATCTCTGGACTTTAAGTTGTAATACCTAGCTACAGTGGTAAAAACAGCATGGTACTGGCATAAAGACAGACACATAGACCAATGGAACTGATTTGATGGTTAAAAAACAGACCCTCACATCTATGGTCAAGTGATTTTTGATTAGCCTATCAAACCCACCCAGCTTGGACAGAACAGTCCATTCAATAAATGGTGCTAAGAAAACTGGATATCCACTGCAAAAGAAGGAAAGAGGACCCCTATACAAAAATTTACTCAAAATGAATAAAAAACCTAAATATAAAAGCAAGAACCATAAAGCTTCTAGAAGAAAATGTAGGAAAATATCTTCAAGATATTTTCACCTACCTTCAAGGTAGGTGGTGGATTCTTAAGGGAGATAAGAGGAGGAGTGAGATGGACTACTGATATTTAATGTATGTAAAAGTGTGGAAATGTACAGAGTTGGTGGTAACACATTATAGGGAGTAACAGCTGGTTTATAAATGGGGATGTGGCTGAAAATGGTAGTCTAGGGATGTAAGTGCCAAATGACAGAAAGCTAGAGAATAATCTAGGGACTGAATAGCACAGTAAACTCAGAGGTGGATGAGAATAGTGGCTGATGGTACAGATGCAAGAGTGTCCTTTGGGAGCTAGAGCAGATGTACATCAGTATTGCAGGGTGATGGGAATGTGGAGAAGCATGGGAAAAATAAAACTGGAGTGACCTATGGAGTGTGGTTAACAGTAATAATGTAATGTTCTTGCATCTATGCCAAAGATGTACTGTGTTGATAATGGGGGAGTATGGAAAATGTGTGCCAAATGTATGCTGTGGAACTGGTAATAATCAGATGATATTATCTCATACTCTGTAACAAATGTTCTACCACAGTGTGGTGTGTTGATGGAGGAGCGTTGTTTGGGAATTCTGCATATGTGCATGATTGTTTTCTAAGTTCACAACTTTTGTCATAAAAACATATTTAAAAAATAATAATAGGGTGGGTTGGAGGAAAAATACACCAAATGTAAGATAAGGATTATAATTAGTAGTAAGATTTTGACAACATTCTTTTATAATTTGTAACAAATGTCTCACGACAATGCAAGGTGTTGGTGGAGGGTTAATGTATGGGACCCCTGTATGATGTTATGAATGTCTGTTTTGTAAGTTCACAACTTTTACTATACATTGTTTATGTATGTTCATGTATAAATGATATAAATAATAATAATAAGGTGGGTTGGGGTAAAATAACTTGGTTAGTAGTAATATTTTGAGGATGCTCTTTAATCATTAGTTAAAATGTTTCAAAACAATGCAAGGTATTGGTGGTAGAGTGAGGTATGAGAGCCCTGTATGATGTTATGTATGCTCGTTTTGTAAGTTCACAACTATTACTATACACTTATTGTTTATGTATGTTCATGTATGAGTGATAAATTTCAATAATTTAAAAAATGATAATAATTATAAAGAACCTACAGAGCACAAAGCTCTACAAAAACTGCTAATGCAACCGGTGAGCTAGACAGATGCTATAATTGTACTCAAAATACAGTGCACTGGGGGAGACAGAAACAAATGGATAAACAACTAATAAAGTATAGTAAGTAGTAAGGGAAAGGGGAAGATGCTATGAGATCATATAGCCAAAGCCAATAACCTTGGTTAAGGCATCAGGGAAGGCTAATCAGAGGAAATAATGTTTCCACTGAGAACAGAGGATGAACAGGATTTATCCACGGAAGGAAGGAAAAACTGGAAGGGGAGGGGATGCATTAGCCTGAGAGATGGGTCCAAGATATGAGAATATGGCACAGTAGAGAAAATGAAACAAGATCAGTAAGGCTGAGATAGAAAGTGGTAGGGAGAAAGGGGCAAGAGATAGATTACAGGAGAACTATAAAGAAGTCAGATGAGGGAGGGCCTTGCAATGATAAGTGGTTTTAATTTAATCCTAAAAGCAATAGGAAATCACTTATGAATTTTAAAAAGTGGAGTGGTATGCTCATACCCCCTCTTAAGCAAAGAAGAAATATACTAGGAAAATATTTTAACAGCTTTATCTTTCCAACATACCAGCAACAGCCAGTTGGAAAATACAATAGAAAAAAAATCAAAGGATCCTACTTACAATTGTAATAAAAAATCTAGAATAAAGAAAAATAATAATAACAATCAATTTGTAAGATCTAAATGGCTATTATGAGTATGCTGCTGTTTACATTCATGTGCAAGTTATCGTGTGAACATGTTTTCAATTCCCTTGGGTATATATCAAGTTTTAAAATGGGCAAATGATTTGAACAGACACAGCTCCAAAGAAGATACACAAATGTTCAACAAGCACATGAAAAGATGCTCAAAAATCATTAGTCATTAGGGAGATGTAAATAAAAACCAGAATGAGATACCATTTCACACTGACTATGATGGCTCTAATAAAAAAGACAGACAATATTACGTGTTTACAACGATGTAAAGAAACTGGAATCCTCATATATTGTTGATGGGAATGTAAAATGTTGCAAGCACTGTGGAAAACAGTTTGGTAGTTCCTCAAAAAGCTAACCATAGAGTTATTATGACATAGCACTTCCACTCCTAGGTATATACCCAAAAGAACTGAAAACATATGTTCACCCAAAAACTTGATATGAATGTTCACAGCAGTATTAATAATAGCCAAAAAGTGGAAACTACTCAAATATCTATCAACTAATGAATGTTTAAACAAAATGTGACATATCCATACAATGCATTATTATTTGGCCATAACAAGGAATGAAGTACTGATATATGCTAGAACATGAATGAACCTCAAGAACATTATGCTAAGTGAAAAGAGTCAGTCACAAAAGACTACATATTGTATGATTCCCTTTATACAAAATGTCCAGAATAGGCACATCCATGGAGATAGAAAGATTAGTGGTTGCCAGAGGCAGAGGGCAAAAGAGAATGGGAAATGACTGCTAATGGATATGGACTTCATTTTTGGGATGATGAAAATGTTCTGGAATTAGATGATAGTGATGGATGCACAACTTTGTGAATATACTAAATACCAACTTATACACTTTTTAACAGGGTAGATTTTATTATATGTAAATTATAAATCAATAATAATTTTAACAGAAAAAAAATCCCAGCAAGAAAATATTCCCAATACATTTGAATGGCAAGGGAGTTATATCCAATACACATAAAGAATGTCTACAAATAAGTCAAAGGAGTTGAACACATACTTTACAAAAGATGTATGGATGGTCAATAAACACATGAAAAGTTGTTCAACATCTCTAGTCATCAGGGATGTGATGGTTTGAAGCTAAATGGACCCCAGAAAAGTATATTCTTAAAGCTGGTCCAATGCTATGGATGTTATTATTGTCATAATAACTCTATGGTTAGCTTTTTGAGGAACTACCAAACTGTTTTCCACAGTGCTTGCAACATTTTACATTTCCATCAATAATGTACGAGGATTCCAGTTTCTCCACATCCTTGTAAACACTTAATATTGTCTGTCTTTTTTATTAGAGCCATCAGTCAGTGTGAAATGGTAGGTAGGACCTTTTGATTAGGTTAATTCAGTTAAGGCACGGCCCAGGGTGGGTCTTAATCTTACTGGCTTCCTTTATAAATGGGATGAATATAGAGATATGGAAAGTAAGCCATGGAAGCCAGAAGCTGAAGCAACAAAACAGAAGAGAAAGAAGAGACTAGCAGATGCCACCATGTGGCCTTACCATGTGACAGAGTCGTCCAGGATCGCAGGCAGCTGGTCTTCAGGAAGAAAGTATTGCCTGATGATGCCTTGATTTGGGCATTTTCACACCTCAGAACTGTAAGCTTTTAAGCTAATAAATCCCCATTGTAAAAGCCAACCAATTTCTGGTATATTGCTTTCAGCAGCCCAGCAAATGTAAATTTAAACTACAATAAGATACTATTTCACACTCACTAGAAAGGCTAAAATTTAAAACATTGACAATTCCAATTGTTGGTAAGGTTGTATAGTAACCAGAACATTCATATTTTACTTTTGAGAGTTTAAAATGATACAACCACTTTGGACAGCAGTTTTGGCAGTTTCTTATAAAGTTAAACACATACTTACCATATGACCTACAATTCCATTCCTAGATACATAACCAAAAGAAATGCAAACATGTGTCTACAAAATAACTTCTATAAGATTTTTTGTAGCAGCTAGAAAAACCCAAACGTTCATCAACAGGAGAATGGACAAACTGCAGTATAGTCATATAACAGAATACTACTCAGCAATGAAAATGAATGAATTACTGAAACATGTTTTAATTTTCTTGGCTGCTCAAACAAATACCATGCAATGGTTTGCTTAAACAAAAGGAATTTATTAGTTCACAGTTTGGGGGCTAATAGAAGTCCAAATCAAGGCATCATCAAGGTGATGCTTTTTTCCCAAAGACTGGCATTCTGGGGCTGGATGCCAGTGATCCTTGGTCCTGGGTTCATTTGTCACATGGCAATGCACATGGCAGCCTCTCCACCCTCTCCCTTCTCTTCGGAGTTCCACTAGTGTTCAGCTTCTGGCTGTTCTCTCTGTGGCTTTCTCACGCTATCTCTGAATTTCATTCTGCTTATAAAGGACTCAGGTATAAGATAAAGACTTATTCTGATTGAGTTAGGCCACACCTTAACGGAAGTAATCTCATGAAAAGGACCTACTTACAATAGATTAACACCAATTAAGTTTAGGAACATGTTTTTCTGGAGTACATACAGCTCCAAACCACCATACATGTATGTAATTACATGGATTAATCTAAAAATATTAGGTAAAACGAGAGAAACCAAACACAAGTGTATGAACTAGGAGCAGGTGTAGCTCAGTGGTTAAGCACCTACTTTACATGTAAAAGGTCCCGGGTTCAATCCCTGGTACCTCCTAAAAAAAAAAGTATTTACTATATGGTTTCATATATATGAATTCTAAGAGCAGGCAAAACAAATCTGTGGTGAGAGAAATCAGAATAGTGATTGCCTATAGGGCACTGAGAATGACGAGAAGGGGGCATGAGGGAACGTTCTGGGATGATAGAAATGTTTTATATCAGGGGTTGGTAAACTATGGCCTAGGGCCAAATCTGGCCCCCCTTTTATTTTTGTAAATAAAGTTTTATTGGAACAATGTCACACCCTTTTATTTGTATATCATCTATGACTGCTTTTGCACTACAAGTTAAGTAGTTGTGACAGGCACCATATGGCCCACAACATCTAAAATATTTACTATGTGGCCCTTTATAGAAAAAGTTCGCCAATCTCTGTTCTATAGTTTCATTGAGTGAAGGTAACATGGATGAATATATTTGTTAAAATTCACTGAATGAATATTTGTCATCACTCATTGTGTCAGGGTGGTATATAGGAATCCTGTATTTTATGCATGATTATTCTTTAAACCCACAACTTCTCTAATAAAGAAAAAAATTTCAAAAAAAAAAAAAACTATTGAATAATATATTTAATCTATGCAATTCATTGTAAGTAAAGTTTACTTCACTTAAAAAAAAAATCCCAGGAGGTTTTTTGAGGAAATTGTTAAGCTGATTTTAAAATTTATATGGAAATTCAAAGGACCTAGAATAGCCTAGATCAGTGCTGTCCAAAAGAAATATGTGAAGAAGCAGATGTGGCTCAAGCCATTGGGTGCCTACCTATCACGTGGTAGGTCCCAGGTTCGGTTCCTGGTGCCTCCTAAAGAAGACAAGCAAGAGAGCACGCTGACGAGATGAGCTGGCATGGCAAACTGATGCAAGAAGATGACACAATGAGAGGACACAACAAGGAGACACGATGAGAAAACACAAGAGATACAACAAGCAGGGAGGAGATGTGGCTCAAGCGATTGGGCACCTCCCTCCCACATGAAAGGTCCCAAGTTCAGTCCCCAGTGCCTCCTAAAAAAAGAAGAGGAGACACAGAAAGAACACAACGAGCAGACAGCAAGCACAAACAACAAGGAGGGGAGAAATAAATAAATCTTTAAAAAAAAAAAAAAAATATATATATATATATATAAAATATGAGCTACACGTTTCTAATAGTTTTTAAAAGAGGGGAAAGTAATTTTAATAATACTCATTTCAATAATATATTTTTTATTTAGTCCAACATATCCAAAACATTATTTCAACTGTGGAAGACAATTTTCCAAACATGACAATTTCTCACATTTCTGCACACCTACAAACAGAGGTGCTGACAGTTTTTGTTCCAGACTATCTTTTCAAGACTGTTTGAATAGCAGAGAATGGAGGGCAAATTTGTTTGTTGTCTAATATAATAATGTCTCCTTCTATGTCAAAAGCTGGGAAAGTTTGCTTGTAGCCCCCTTATAAATCCAAACTCAGCCTTCCTTAACTGTTACACAAACCCACTGAGTATGCATTAGTCACCTGGGCCCACCTCTGCATCATCCCTGTGGGACTTGAAGGGCAAGAGAAACTAAGGTAAACATGAAACTCATGTCACCTGCTGGGCCATGATTAATGAAGTCCTTTGTCTCTGACCCAGGAGTCTCTTGTCTTCTGCCAACATCCATGGAACTGTGACAGGCTACCTTGTTATACTGCAAGCAGGGTAAACTCTCAGGGCCTTCACAGTTCTTGACATCAAGAGCTGTAATATCAAGATGTAATCAACATGTAATCAAAATTTTAAAATTATTAGATATTGTACATTCTTTTTTTTTTTTGTACTAAGTTTTAGAGATTCAGCATGAATTTACACTTATGACACATCTCAATTTGGGTGCTAATTTTTCATTGGAAATACTTAATCTATATCTAGACGTTATAAAATCTACAGGTGAAAAAGTTGATTCACATTCCCAAGTTATTCCAAACATACTTAAAATTTTTCCAATAACTAAATCAGGTTCTTTTTAAAATTGATGTTTAAGTTAATTATAATTAAATAAAAATTTTAAATTTAGTTCCCTAATCGTATTAGGCACATTTCAAATGCTCAGGAGTCACATGGGGCTAGTGGCTATGGCATTTGACAGCTCAGGTCTAGTCAATGTTGAAAAAAAAAAAAACAAAGCTGGAAGACTAAAACAGTCAGATATTAAGACTCGGGAAGCGGCTGTGGCTCAATCAGTAGGGCTCCCGTTTACCATATGGGAGGCCCCGGGTTCGGTTCCCGGGGCCTCCTGGTGAAGGCAAGCCCGCCCGCACAGCGTGGTTGGCTGACCCAGCGAGCACAAGCAGCAAGGGGGTGGGGATAAATGAATAAATAAATAAATAAAATCTTTAAAAAAAAAAGATATTAAGACTCAATATAGGGAAGCAGATGTGGCTCAAGAGGTTGAGCATCCGTCCACCATATGAGAGGAGACCGGTTGATCTCCCGGACCTCCTGGTAAAAAGGCAAGTAGATGAGCCAGACCAACGCCACACGCAGCTAGCCAGGCAGCAAGATGATGACGCAACAAAAGAGAGACGCAGGTGAGAGTCAGGGTGAGACGCACCGGAAACCTGGAACTGAGGTGGCACAAGTGACAGGGTGCCTCTTCCCCACACTGGAGGTCCCTAGGATTGAACCCTGTAGGAGAAAAATGAGGTGAAGCCTGTAGGAGAAAAATGAGAGCAGGCAAGAAACAGACAGAGAAGATCACCCAGCGAAAGTGCACAGACAGCAAGCGGCAGTGGGGGGAGGGACTCATAGAACTGTACACCAAAAAGGAAAAAAAAAGACTTAATATAGCAGAGCGGGTATAGCTTAGTGGTTAAGCGCCAGTTTTGCATGTATGAGATCCCAGGTTCAATCCTTTGTACCTCCTTAAAAAAAAAAAGATGACGTAATATAAAGCAACAGAATTAGGACTGGGTAGTATTGGCACAAGAAGAGACCAATGGAACAAAACAAAAGGTCACACATATACAGTCACTTGGTTTATATAAAGCTTGACCAACAACCTAACATCAGGCAAAAATCAGTTCCAGATTTATCATAGATCTAAATGTGAAAGTTAAAACAATAAACCTTCTAAAAGATATTTGGTGATAATACCTTCATGATCTTGAAGTAAGCAAAGATTTCTTCAATACAACACAAAGTAAAAGACTGATAAATTGGACTACATTGAAATTAAGAACTTCTATTCATCAAAAGACTCCCCTGGAAGAATGAAAAAGCAAGCCACAGGGTGGGAGAAAGTTTTTGCAATCTATACATTTGACAAAGGTCTCATATTCAGAATATAGAAAGAACTACTACAATTCATTAAGAACAAACAATACAATAGGAAAATGAGCAAAAGACTTGAAAAATCTTGTCACAAAATAGACTATCCAAATGTCCAAAAGATACATAAAAAGACACCAAACTTCACTAGTCAGCAGGGAAAAAGAAAATAAAACTATATGAGGTATCATGCACATTTACTAGAGGGACGATACCAAGTTTTGGTGAGGAAGCATGGCAACTGAAATCTCATATACTGCTGGTAGGAATATAAATTGATACAACCACTTTGGAATATTGTTTGGGATTACCTACTAAAACTGAACATATATATGCTATATGACCCAGCAATCCTGCTCTTAGGTATGTACCCAACAGAAATGTATACACATACCCACCAAAATATATGTGCAAGCATACTGATAGCAGTACTATTCATATAGCCAAAATTGGAAATAATGTGAATATCTAAAACTGTAGAATAGATTTTTAAATTGTGGTGTAACTATACAATGGAAAATTTTAGAAAATAAACTATTGCTACATGTAAAAAACACAGATGAAGTCTTATAAATATAATGTTTTATGAAATAAGCCTGAACTGTGATTCTACTAATAAAAAATTCAAAAACAGGTAAAACAAATCAATAGTGATATAAATCAGGATGTTGATTACCATTGTGGGTAAAGGGATAGTGCCTCTGAGGGGGCAGAATGGGAGCCTCTGGGCACTATAAACGTTCTATTTCTTGATCTAGATTATATTTACACAGATCTCTTTATGAAAATTCAATAGGCTTTCTGCTTATTTGGGCATTTTTCCAAATATAATATTTCAATAACAAGTATACTTAAAAATAAAGTTAACAGTGGTTGTCTTTTCTGTATTTTCCATATTTTCTACTATGCGCATGTAGTGCTTTTATAACTAGAGATAATTTTTTAAATAGAAAAAAAAAATCAAATAAAAACTGGAAAGACTTGTCTTAATAGCCCTAGGCCTATAAGGTCAAGATTAGACATGAATATGACCTGGCCATCTAAAGTTAATGCAACAGGACATAGAAAAAAGTCACCTACCACACTGCTCTAACCAGACCACACCTGAAGGGATGTATCGAGATATGGGAGCCACATTTTCAGGGTGACATTCAGAAAGTAGACTGTAATCTCATGACAGGAAGTAATGCAAGGATCTAGAAACCATGTCATGAGATCTGATTTGATGGGAGAAGGGATAGCTGGTATCGAGAAGAGACTTAGCAACAGCATCCCAGCACCCTGTGTTTAGTACATAGATGGCACCAAGAAATATTTGAAGAATGAATGAATGGGAGAGATATATTGTATTTAATGTTTTAAAGACTAAAATGGAATAGGGACAAGGTGGCATGCAATTATTGATAAATGAGTGAAAAATAAATGAGAAATTAATCTTGGTATGTTTAAAGGGCTCTCATGGGATCAGGACTAGAGTTACATATATTATAACTCTAAAACATTGAGGAAAGACTCAAGATGAATTGGGAGAAGTTACAGAAAAGCCCAAATTTCAGCTTACTTATAAGAAAAGTTTTCTAATCATTATGGCTATTCAAAAATTAATAGGATCCTCAGAAAGAAATGGTTACAGCAGAAACTAGATGCCTATCTAACCTTGTTTGACTACCTGGTCCTCTTCACTCTAATATTCTGTGATTCTCTGAAATCTTATCTTCATATCTTGCTGTATAGCAAATAATTCACAATTACTTAAATTCTGTTTGAAAACAGTATCTATTTCTTACTGAAGATATTTTGCCTTAGTGACTGACCTACAATTTATAAATTAAATTTCAACAGCTTTTTTGGAAACATCATGGCCAAAGCAGTAATTAATAATTTCTAAAAACCTTCAGGTGTACAGAGTATGTAGAGAAGAGGTGGTTAAGACCAGGAGAATAAAAAAACATCCCTGGGTATCAACAGAGGCCCTCTGAACAATCTTAGAAAAATCAAAACTGCATTTTCCAGATTTCAAAGCACTGAAATCAAACTGGGCCCTTAGCCCAGTTTTAATATCAGTGAGCCCTCCCCAGAATTAAAATGGTTTTAATCATTCTATATAAGTTAAGTTCATTCCAATTCTATTCACTGACTGGAATCCACAGCCTCTGGCATTTCAGTATTACTATTTCAATACTCCAAGCATAGCCCAACATTTATATAACATTTCTTATAATTTTCAAAGGATTTTCTCATATAATAACTTATTTGAGCCTCATAAATGACTTGTGAGGAAGCTAGAGTTAGGATAACTAAACCCATTCTACAGATGAGGAAATGGAAAGAACAAATTAAATGATTGACCCAGCACTGCAAAATTAAACCAAAATCCAATCTGGCCTTTCCAGGTCACATTTTATTAATCATCTGCTATCCCAATTGTTCACCAGTCCTAAGACAGAACTGATCAAAATTCTTCAAAGTAACAGTTATAGAATAAAAGGAGCTTTACTTCTTCACAAAGAGAAAAGATTGTTGCCAAAAAGAACACACGCTCAGTTAAAATGAAATCAAAACTATATAAGGAATTTAGATTTCCAGTTTAAAATGTTTACCCAACTGCTGTGAGAAAAATGCACAATCAGGACAAGCACTTTTAATATTTCTAAAGGGCTGAATTAAAATTTCAGCTGTAAACTTCATTACTGTAATTAGATTTTTAATGCATATTTATTAAACATCCATTCAAATACTGTGTTCACAATTATTCATGAGTTATTTGTATATTTGCTTTGATTTTAACAAAGTGTAAACAGTGGCCACTGACCAGAAATGTTCTTCTATAATGGCAGGAGCCCATGCTAAGGTCATAGGCAGCCAATTTGCACTCTATTATGTTTTAATCATACCCAAAAGAGAAATACTCGGCTGCTTTTTTGAAAACTGCAGTGGTCATCAATGACCCCAAAAGTCAGTTTTACCCATGACATTAAAGACCTATGTTTGATTCAGTGATGAGTCAAGCAAGTACCGAATAGAAGAAAATCAAATCTTAATTAAACTCTTTCTTTAGAAAAACAACATAAGCCATCATCAAGGAATGCAGCACAAGATGATTTACTTTATTTATAAAAGGCTGATTTAGGGGCTTTAAAAGGGTGCTTTTGATTTAAATAGAAAAATTATGAAAATTAAAACTAAATGCTTGCTGGTTATCATTCCTTTCCTTTAGAAGCTAGTTAATCTTAAATGTGCCAATGTGTATAACCTTACAAAAGGGAAAAAAAAAACAGTACTTTAAATTTCATGATAACAAATCAGTAAAATACTGCCTAAAAATCTGAATAAAGCTATTCTGAAGTAATTATAGGCATGGCCCAGCATACTGAGTAACTCCTTAATATTCACCCTGTTCATAACACTATCTGATAACGAGATCTAAGGGACCCTTTTTCTTTGAAAAGATAAAGAAAAACCACTAACTGAGCTAGTTGTTGTGTTAGTTTATTTTAAATTTTATACTCACCCACATATATAAATGAAGATTTTAAAATATGGAAGTCTAAGGGATTTACATTTAAGATATAAATTGCATTATAAAGCTATAAAGGAACAACTGTAAGAATTATATGTTCAGGCTTTAAAACTTGTTGGAGAAAACAAAAAACTTATTGAAAAACTACCACCTGATCAAGGATATGGCTGGATAACATGTTGATAGAATAACTTCTGGGATTGGAGCAATGGAGAGAAGAAATAAGGGCAGGCAGAACAGTGAAAGGAGGTTATGAAAGAAATTCTAGAAATTAAAGTATTAGCTACCTCTGGTAGGGTGGGAGTAGAAATTGGACCTCAACAGAGGACCATAAGCAGGGGAACAAAACACAAGAGGAAGAACAGACATATCAAAAAAGCTTTTAAGGGAGACTAGGGCAAATGTCACAGGTTAGAGAAAGATATGAGTGACCTAAGAAAACAAGTGTGGGAAATATTCAAGCAGAGGCTAAACGACCTTTCATTAGAGAATTTATAAATCATATTATTGTACCAGGCCCAAACCTGAACTACCAATTTCAAGGACCTTTCAAAGTTATTGTTTCTGTGGTACTTTTCGTGAAATGATAAAGCCAAAACCAATTATAACCCATTTAAATATCCATAATTTACTTAAAGAGAAAGAAGGTTTTGAGGCATAAAGTCGTGCTGATCTACAGAAGGTCAATAATCCATTTCTGAACCTCTCAAGTTCCTTTTTATTAATTTTACTCTTGGAACCACCCCACCTATATTTGCCCCCTCTCTCCACCCCAGAACTACATTTAGGGCCTAGGTATGTCCATGTAATAAATTGTGCTATGTTAAGAAACTATTTTTCTTAATCTTAAAAAAAAAAAAAAAAAAAAACTCCATTATTATAAGATTAGGTATGAACATTATGAACATTCTTTTCTAATAAAATAATAAATGTTCATGGAAATCCAAGAAACATGAAGTTTCACATAAGAGTATTCATCTAACTAGGTAATAAAAAGTAAGTCCTAAACCCATTTTCTTAACCACTTATCTATACTACTAATAAATTATACCAATTCAAATGGCTGAGGGGGGATTAGTTCTACTCACATTAACACTTAACCTTGTGGTAAGAAAAAAGATACAGATTTTCAAATTGGGGCATAATCTCCTGTGTATATGTACCAAAGAAAAGATTATGGAGTTAAAGCTAAATATGAGTCATCATTTAACAGTGACACCAAAAAATATAACATTGAGGTAAGAGGACACTATAATATAAAAAGAAATCACAAGATAATGGCCCTCATATTACTCTACTTCTATGAAATCAACTTAATTTCTAAGGATAGCTTAAATAGAATCTTAGATATGCTAATTTTTGAAATCTAGAAAATCAAGGGACATTCTTCTCCCTGGCTTCTCTCCTACATCTAAGACCTCTCTAACTGCTCGCCAACCAGGTCCCCTCTTTCCTCAATGACTCACCTTCAGCTTTTTCTCCTTTTCACTCTACAAATATTCCCAGTCTAGTTCTTCCATTTTCATGGCTCTCAACACTCAATATTTCCTTGCTAAATCTCAGATTTCCTATTTTCAATAACTAACTAGACTTTAAATTACCTGGAACATCATAAGCACCTCAAATTTAACAAGTCCAAAACAGAATCTTCCCCTAAAATGTCTCAGGCCCTATGATTTGTTGTTGTTTGGGTTTTTGTTTTGTTTGTTTTTTTTTTTTTTGGCTTCCCTTGATAGATGGTGATGCCATTAAATTAGCCAAATTTAGGAACCTAAACTGATCTTAACTCCTCCCATTCCTTGTCTTCTCAAGCCTGTCAATTCTACCGGTGTCTGAATTTCTTTGCTCAGCTGCCCTGGTCTCCATCTTCACCACCGTAGGAGTTCAGGCCCTGAACTGCTCTTGCTGAACTATCTCCACTTCCTCCTAACTCAGCTTCCGGTATTCCCCATCCAGATGTTCCCAATCTATTTTTCTGGTGACCTTCAGAATAATCTTGCTAAAACAGATCTGACCACTTCTTAAGAAACCTATACCAGCTTCCCACTGAGCATAGACATTTTTCACATAGTACACAAGACTCTTCTAATTAAGGTCCCAGCCCCTATTCCCAGGTTCATCTCCAGCTGCTCTCCCCTAGGGACCATAAACCTGTAACAGCATGTACAAGGAACTTCCTCACTCTCCAAGCAGAGCTACTTTCTGCTTTGTAGTCCCACATTTTAGATGGGACTTGATCATGGTACATATTATTAATGTTCATTGTTAAGGAACAAGTACAGTATAGAGGGTAAATTTGTGGTTCTGAAGCGAAAATGCCTATGTTCAAATCCCAGTTGGGTGGCCATGCCTGATTTTTCATCTATAAAATGGAGATAATTTTTATAAGGTTGTTGAGAAGATTAAATTATGAGACCAGAACAAACTACTACTAGACAGCCTGACATGTAGAAAGAGCTCAATAAATGCAATATTATAATTCCATCACCCTTCTAAGATTATGAACTATTCAGGGACTGGGACCCAGTGTTATTCATTTTTCTCCTCCCCACTTAGCACAAGATCTCAATTGAATTTGCAATTTTGAGGCATTTTCAACCCACACCATGGCCTTTGATTTCCAGTAAAATATCTCTCCTTAATTACCTGTAGGATGAGTAACTGTTGAATGAAAATTCACTTAGATCTTTTTCTTTTGAAAACAGGCAGTGAAATCAAAACAGAGCATATATACCTAAATTGCCTAGGATACCAAATTTCATTCTCAATTACTTAATTAATTTACTAATGGAAATACACTTATGCCAAAAATGGAATTCATAATGTTATATTTCCTAAGGGGTCTAAAGTTAGACAATCAGGTAGGTGATTTGGATGATCAGCATTTTAGGATTCCTAAAGTTTTCACAGTTCCATTTTCCAAAATGCCTGAGCCAGGCCTGTCATTAAAGCTTAGATGAAGTATAAAAACAAATTTAAGAATATGCTCTTCCTTTTCCTTTATTCCTTTCCTTCATTCTATTTCTTCCTTTTGTTTAACTTGAATCCAGTGCTTCACTCACATCACACTGTACTACACAGTAGACAAGTTGAAAAAATGGAGATAAAATATAAATGTAAACAAAAAAATAAAAAATAAGAAGATGAAAGGGATAGAAAAATTTGTAAATCAGTCAAAATATTATACAAAATTTCAACTTAAATTCTTTTAATTTGGGGTGGGGGATAGGGATCTTTTTTTTTTTTTTTTTTTTTTTTTAAAGATTTTATTTATTTATTCATTTATCCCCCCCTTGCTGCTTGTGCTCGCTGGGTCAGCTAACCACGCCGTGCGGGCGGGCTTGCCTTCACCAGGAGGCCCCGGGAACCGAACCCGGGGCCTCCCATATGGTAAACGGGAGCCCTACTGATTGAGCCACAGCCGCTTCCCGGGATAGGGATCTTTAGTTACAATTAAATCACCTCTCCCTAACTGTATTTTCCTCAAATCCCCACACCAAGAACTGGCTAAAACATGAATACAAGAGGCAATAAGAGTGCAGGTTAATAGCACAGCCTTTAGGGTCAGATAGATGTAAGTCCAAGTCTTGAACCCAAAAGTCTGCTACTTACTAGCTATATAAACTTCTGCAACCTTGGATTCATCATCCCCCAAACAGGGATGATACCAACAGCAAAAGGTTATTTTGAGGATTAAGTGATATATGTAGAAAGCACTTAGTATACTGCATGACACAGAATAAGCATTCAATAAATCTTATTATGGTGTTCCTTAAATCTTAAAATCTATTTCCATAAATTATGGTACATGCACAGAATGGAATACTATTTTAACAGTTGAAAACATTAGGCAGTTCTATATATATTGATATGGAATGAACTCTAAGATATAACTAAAAAAAAAAATGAAATGAACATAAGTATGTATAGTATGCTGCCACTATGTTTTTTAAATACAGCTATTTTTATATAGTATATGCTTCTGTATACACAGAATTTCTAAAAGACTAGATAAATTGTATCAGAGGTTGCCTCTGGGGAAAAAAACTAGGTAAAGAGGATAAGGTTGGAAGAGTGTCTTACATTTTACCATATTTTTTCTTGTACCTTTTGAATTTTATATCATGTGCTTTTACTGCCTATTCCAAAAATAAATAAAAATAAAATTCATATTATAATCCACAGTTTATGCTACCAAAATATTCCATTATAAAATGGATTGTACTGAACTTTGCAGAAAATCCTAACCTGACCTAATCATAGTTCTAGTACTAATTTCAATTGATAATGGTCAAAGAAAGCTACAGCTTTAGCTAAATTTGCCAATAATCATCAATTTATTAAAATATATAAACTAACTCTATTAAGGTATATGGGAGAGGGGGCTGTTTGGAGATAAGAAAAAGAAAATGCTAAATATGTGGACGGGAAAGACTATAAGAATCTTAACTTCATTCCTTCAAAAACCATTATCTGCCCACCAGATACCAGCCATTGTGCTAAGCTGGGGAAACAATGACAAATGTTTTGTGGAAGTATATGAATGGAGCAGCACTCCTGTAGACTACTCAAGAAATATACCGAATTTCATATTAGAATTTCGATGAATATGTGTTCACATTCATTCATAAACACTTAACTGAATGAGTGAATGAAGTAGGCCGGTAACAACACATCCCACAGAAGCCTCTAATTTGAAAAGAGCACCAAGAATCAAACCCTAATCTGTAAATGCTTGTGGATTTGGGGTTCCCAGAATCCCGAGGGCCAGCCGAGCTTGCAGGGGTCGAAGGCGTGTTCTACTAGGACCCGGTCACCAGCCTGGAGAGCCAGAAAAGGCGCAGGGTGAGAGAGGCCCCATACCCCAACCACACTTGCATCACCTCAAACCAGGTACTCCCATACCTGAGTTCTTCAGGTCTCAGCCCTCTAATACCCAGGGAAAAAAACACTGAGTCGAGCTCTGACTCTCAAGATCAAAGTCACTCTGGATCAGCTCCCTCAATGCTCGCACAAACATTATTGAAGGGCGAGAGAGGCTGGAACTCATCTTCTGGAAGCCTCGGCTCCGAAAAATCGTGAAAATCGGGAGGCAGCCAGAGAAGATTGAGGGGTGACCCCAGAGGCTGGTCCAGTCATATGCACAGACCGACAGCTCGGTATGGCCTCCTCATGACAGTCACTAACCTTTCGAAAGGGGCTTCCTAGGAACGGCGACCTGAGGGCCCAGAGCGGCGGCCCAGGCCCCGCACCCAACACATCTCCCTCTCAGCCGGCTCGGCACTAAGGAACGCAGAGTAACCAAGGGCGACCAGGAGACCGCCATCTTGAGCTCCGTACAAGGGGGAGGGGAAAAGAGAACGAGGAAAACTTTATTGGAACCCAAAACAGAGACGGTGGCACAGACAAACCCAACCGTGAATGTTGCGGGCTCCGCCCTAGAGAAGGAAAGGGAGCAACGAGCAAACGACACCTCCCGGAGTAAGAGGGGCGGGCTGTACTGCGGTAACCTGCCGTCTTCCGGACGCTGCCACGCGCACTACGACTCCCAGCATGCAGTGCGCCGCTGCCGGGTGCGGAACTAGGGGCGGGCCGCGGTCGTCTGGGCACGTGAGTACTCTCGATGGGCGGGATTGGGAAGAGCGGCTACTCTCGGCCTGCGGAGGAATCCCTGGGCCCGCGGAGGGATCCCTGAGACCGTGAAGGGGACCAAAACCTTTTCAAGAACTTCGAAATTGATTGTTACGTGTACACCTCGCTGAGCGTTTTAAGATATCTTGCCTGACCGAGATTCAGAAACTTGAATAAAATGTAGGTAGCCCTCATATTTTAACGAAACAGTTATGTTACCTTGACCAGTCTACTTGTTAGTCCTTTTTTTTTTTTTTTTTCACCCTCCAGCGTCCAAACCAATCTTTGGCGGAGTATCCGAAACCAGCTCTTACCGCTTTACCTTTTTGCACTTGAATGACATGAATCACTTTCAATACTCCATGCCCAACTGTTTTTGAAAGAATTTATTGAGTGACCTTAGAAAGGCGATGGCCCGGGGGACAGATGTGGATCAAATGGCTGGGTGTCCGTCTCCCATATGGAGGGACTGCGGTTCGTTCCCTCGGATCTCCCGGTTAAAAAAAAAGGCGATGGCCCAAGATTAACGGAGAGTGGGCTTAGTAGGATGGTATATCTGATGGGGGACTTTCAAGTGATCTACCCTAATTTGATTTTTTTAAGCGTTTTGAGGCACAATGCTAAATGTACTGGGTAATACTAATTGCTATCAAACCAGTAGGAGGGACGCAGAGTGTGAACAAAGATTGAGGAAAGTGTTGTGGGGTTCACTGAAAGCAAAGAGCACTTTGGCTAGAAAATCAGGAGGGCCTCCTAGAAGGGATTTTTTTTCTCTCTCTCTTTAAAAAGCAATTTATTGAAGAATATCATTCATAGATGAATATACATAAACAATAAGTGTATAGTAAAAGTTGTGAACTTAAAAAACAAACATGCATAACATAATACAGGGCTCCTATTCATTACTGCACCACAAATATCTTGCATTGTAATGAAGCATTTGCAAGAAGTTATGAAAGCTCATCTTCAAAGTATTACTACCATCTATAGTCCCTATTTGATGTGTTTTCCCCCAACCGACCTATTATTTTTTTGTTCATAAACCATACAATTTATCTAAAGTGTACAATCAGTGGCAGTTGCTATAATCCCAGAGTTGTGCATTCATCACTTCAATATTACTCAAAAAAAAAAAAACCACACACACACACACAACTATCATACCCATATGTTAGCACTACTAATTACAAATCCTATGATGTGCTTTCACCATTTCTATTCATTTCCAAACATTTGCAATCAACTTATTACCAATTCTGCACAGATTAAACTTCAGCTTTCCATTCTCTAACAACATTTTTTCCTCTGGTGACTTACATTCTAGCTATTAACTCCATGAGTTTGCTCATTATATTTGGTTCATAATTGCGAAGTCATACCATATTTGTCCTTTTTTGCCTGGCTTGCTTCACGCAATGTGATGTCCTCCAGGTTCATCCACAATGTCAAATGCTTCACGACTTCATCTCTTCTTACAGCTGAATGATATTCCATCATGTGTGTATATCACAGTTTGTTTATCCATTCATCAGTTGATGGACCCCTGGGTTGTTTCCATCTTTTGGCAATTATGAATAATATTGCTATGAATATTGGTGCACAGATGTCTGTTCATGTCACTGCTCTCAGTTCTTCTGGGCATATACCTAGTATCGGTATTGTCAGATCATATGGTATGTCTATATCTAATGTCCCTAGGACCCGCCAAACAGACTTCCACAGTGGCTGTACCATTCTACCTTCCCACAAATAGTGGTAAGCAATCCTATCTCTCCACATCCTCTCCAACACTTTTAGTTTTCTGTTTTGTTAATAGTGGCCAGTCTAGTAGGTGTGAAAAGATATCTCATTGAAGTTCCCTAATAGCCAGTGACACTGAGCATTTTTTCATGTGTTTTTTTTTTTGCCATTTGTATTTCTTCTTTAGAAAATTGTCTATTCAGGTCTTTTGCTCACTTTTTAATTGGTTCATTTGTCTTTTTATTGTTGAGTTGTAGGATCTCTTTATATATCATGGATATTAGATACTTGTCAGGTATTTTATTTCCAAATATTTTCTCCCATTGAGTAGGCTGCCTTTTTACTCTCTTCACAAAGTCCATTGAGGTGCAGAAGTGATTAATTTTGAGGAGGTCCAATTTATCTATTTCTAGTTTTGTTGTTCATGCTTTGGGTATAAGATTTAAGAGACTCTCACATACTACAAGGTCTTATAGATGTTTCCCTACATTATCTTCTAGGAGTTTTATGGTCTGGCTTTTATGTTTAGGTCTTTGATCCATTTGAGTTGATTCTTCTATAGGGAGTGAGATAGGGGTTCTCTTTCATTCTTTTGATTATGGATATCCAGTTCTCCCAGAACCATTTATTGAAGAGACTATTCTGTCTCTGAAAAGTGGACTTGGTAGGTTTATTGCAAATCAGTTGACCATGGAGGTGATGGTCTATTTCTGAACTCTTAATTCAATTCCATTGATCAGTGTGTCTAGAAGGGAAACTTTTAACAGGAGATGAATACTGTGATGGTTAGGCATTAATGTGTCAATTCAGCCAGGTAATTGTGCCCAGTTGTTTGGTCAAGTAAGCACTGAGCTAATTAATACAAGGACATTTGTGGACTTTAGTTACCAGTGAGTTTTTTGCATAGATGGCTGATTATATCTACAATCAACCAAGGAGATTGCCGTCAGCAATGAGTGACCTTTTATCCAATCTGTTGAATGCCTTAAAAGGGAAAATTATTTCAGCATTCAGAGAGAATTTTCCAGGATGACTTCGGACAGCCAACATCTCCTGGGAACTCATCAAGGACCTTTATCGGAGCCCCTGGTTTGCAGTCAGCCTGTGGAATTTGGATTTGTGCATCCCCACGGTCACGTGAAAGAATTTTATAAAATCTTATACTATTTACAGATATCTCCTATTGATTCTGTTTCTCTAGAGAACCCTGACTAATACAAGACCTTCCAGGAAGAGGAAATAGGGTGAGCTAAGGCAGTCAGGCAATAAAGTCTGGAGTATAGGAAGGAGAAAGATAATTTTCAGTTTTGCAAAAACAAATGGAAAGATTACATTATGAAGAGTTCAAGGAAGTGAGGCAGTGGGTCCAACATAAAACAGGGATTCCAAAGAAATAGGAAAAAGAAGGAGTAGCATAGCATAATAATTTGGAGATTTCTTTCTTTACCAATGCCCTCAAATCACTTATGAAAAAAATTATTTTGATTTTTATCTCGAGATAAGTCAATGTACACTTACTACTTCTTATAGATCTTTAAGCCCATTGTCTATATGACAAACTATAGTGAATTATCTTGTTTGTTTTTCTTTTAATATCACTAATTTGATGTTGAAAACTTTGTGAAAGACCTGTTGAAAAATCCGAATTTCTTTCACTGTTTTTCCCTTGATTTACGTATTTATCACATTCAACAGACTTTCAGAGAGTATCAAGATATCATTTTGTTTGCTCTGGGATAACTAATAGTTTACTAATTATGGAAGTAAAATAAGCCTCTGTAGTTTTACCCCAAATTGGCAGGGAGATCTACAGGAAATTTTCACATGGCTGTGCAAGTCAACAGTAATGTGGCAAATGAGCTTTATCATGTATAAGTGTAAGGTAATTTAGAGGGGAATAACCTCAATTACATTTGTTGTATTCAAGAAAAATTCATTATAACCACAGAATAAAGTAGCCATTGTAAACTATTTTATTAAAAACATCAATTCTTTGCTCCTGTTGTTCCAGCAACTGCTAATAAATAAATAAATAACTCTAAAAGAAATTTCGGACATTATCAGAAACACTATTCAAAGTTAATCGGAAAATCATAAAGCATTATCTTGAACTTATTTAAAAATAAAAAATCCTGTTTCAGCTCCGAAGAGAAAGTGGCAAGTAGTTCTGGCATCTGATCTCAAGGACAAACCAGACTGTAAGTCTCCAGAGAGGGGCAAATAAAATAAGGAAGGGAATGGGTAAGAGTGGTTAATGGAAAACATACTATAGTAGGAGTCAGAAGATATATTTGGGCTCCAATTTTGTTACTTACTTAACCTCTCCCTTTCTGTTTTCCTTATCTATAGAATTAGGATGCTGTCTGTTCTAGATACCTCACAGAGGTTTTGAGAGAATTAAATGAGACAATGTAAATACACAGAGGATTATTCGTATACACTTTTAAGTAGAAACTGACAAGGGATAAGATCAAAGTCTAAAATAAGGAAGGGTATGCCTAGGACAACATGGATTCATGGTATCTGAGAATTGTGGAAATAAGGAGTGTACCCTAATGCTTGAAAAAAGTAGGAAGAATTTTTAAAATAAATAGAGGTGCTACTGAACTGTAACACTTCAGCAAGCAAACTTATGAAACATGTAAAAGGCAAAACAAAACAAAAAACCTTCAAGTAGGATTTAAAGAAAAGAGAAGAGGGCAATTTATAATCAGTGTGGGTGATTTGGAATGTTTAATTTCCTCCAGCTCTAATATCCTATGATTCTCTGTCCCTAAATTCCTGAAGTTGCCATCTTAGAGGTTGTCTTTGGTCCACAGTCAGACAGACTATGGATGGGATAGGTCATTGGCAAGAACCAGCCAAGATACCATTTCCCAATACTGCTGCTATTGTTCTTAAGACCACTTCAGGGGTCGGATGTGGCTCAACTGGTTTGGCGTCCGTCTCCCATATGGAGGGACCCGGGTTCGATCCCCGGGACCTCCCGGTAAAAAAAAAAAAAAAAAAAAAAATTTGGGAAGCGGCTGTGGCTCAATCAGTAGGGCTCCCGTTTACCATATGGGAGGCCCCGGGTTCGGTTCCCGGGGCCTCCTGGTGAGGGCAAGGCCCGCCCGCACGGCGTGGTTGGCTGACCCGGTGAGCGCAAGCAGCAAGGGGGGGATAAATGAATAAATAAATAAAATCTTTAAAAAAAAAAAGACCACTTCATTAGGGGGAAGAGGGTGCCCTAATACCTGATTCTCACCTCTTCTACTCCGACTACCCCTCCTGTAGCCTTTTCCATCTTAGCAGATGGCAACTCCCTCCAGTAGTTGCTCAGGCCATTCAACATAAGAGCCATCCTTTGTTCTCTCTCTCTCTCACCCCACATCCAATCCTTCAGTAAATTTTGTTGGCTCCACTATCAAAATATATCCAGAATCCCATCACCTTTCACTACCAACATTGCTACCATGCTCATCCAAGACACCATCATGTCCCTTTCAGATTATTGCAATTGCCTTCTAAGTGATCTTCTTTCTTCTACCTTGCTCTCTACCTTCTATTCTCCACACAGCAACCAGAATTTTTAAAACATTTAAGTCAAATCATGCCATTTCTATCTTTAACACCCTGTTACTCAATTATTAAAACAACCTACAGGCCTCATGAGCTGGGCTGCCACTAGCTCTCTGATCTCATGTCATACAACTACCCCTTCCCTTCCATCTGGTCCAGTCATACTGGATTTCTTGCGGTTCCTGAAACTCACCAGACCTTCTTCCACCTGAAAGCCGTTACAGTTCCTGTTCCTCTGTCTGCAATGTTCTTCCCCAAGATACCTACTTGGTCATGACCCCACTTCCTTATGACATCTTCCCAGTAAAACCTTCCCTAACACTCCAAATATTGTAATCCCTCTCCATATTCCTTTTATCCTTCTCCGTTTAATTTTCTCCACAACACTTATCACTATCTGCCATAATACATACTTTACTAATTTATCTGTTTATCTGCTTTTATTGCTCTTCCTAGAATTTAAGCTCCATGTGGGCTGAGATTTATGTCTGTTTTGTTTACTGGTACATCCCTAGAACCCATAGTAGTACCTGGATTAATTGGTACTCAATAAATATTTGCTGAATGACTGAATGGGTGGTATTAGTAAAAACTTTTCATCATTACAATCTTTCTGCAAGAAAGCAGACTACCTGTTTCATAAAATCAGTGATGCTCCTAAGATTTTGAGTCCATTCTAAAGATTAAGAAAAAACACCATTAAAACTCAATATCACAGCAGTAATTGAAACACAATCCAAGAGACCAAATTGTTTTCTCTTTATTTATTTAGTCAATATACATAGTTCCTCATAATTACAGGTTCTTCCAATTTAACAATGAAACACTTTAGAGCTACAAAAAACACTATGGTTCATTTGAAGACATAAATGAATGGTTTCAGATGAAAATCAATACACATTGCATTTTCTAGAGTCCAGGTCTAACATCTAGCTTTTAAATTCCATTTGTATTTAAAGATTCAGAAGCAAAGATATAATTTAGGTTACTTCTCTTACTTTCAACAAACTAAACAAATAAATATGCCTAAGTGACTTGTTAACTGTGGAAAATATAGCTTTTAAGCAAGATATGCATACCTCAGGATTAGAAATTTATAAATTTATATAAAGGACGAATTTTGCTGCAAGCAGTCCATTTCATCTAATAGGTAAAAATTATACATTTCTTAACCTTCCAACAAAAGTTACCTTTTCTTCCCCTTGACTGAAACGTTTGACTTGTAACTAGAGACTGGCAAAAGACAAAATATTTAAAGGCAAGTCCAGGGCTCAAATCTTTGTTTCTTTCTATTTATTTTCAGCAATAAATTGAAAATAACTGGTTCCATTTGTTTTTCAGTTTTGAATATCCTTTACCAGTTTATTATTTTTTTTATTTGAATCACATCATAATATAACTATATTTACCTATGCATTTCCTCTGTAAATGTTCCTTACCCGGTTTTTTAGGAGGAAAAAAAAAAACCCTTCTTTATATAATTTCTCCACATAACCTTCCTATCATCTTTCATTTTAAAATATAGCAGCCACCTCCAACCAATTCTAACCTCCCCTGATTACACACGCAAGTTTGTAGTCTGGGCAACCCCTTCAACTAATTCCTCTTCCTCATCCCTCACATCCAATCAGCCACCAATAATTGAAACTATCATCCTAGTATGGCTTAAATCCAACTGCTAAATTGATTTCCTCCTGTCTTTCTGAGACTGATGCAATAATTTCCTAAATCTGTCTCTGCCTCTTTCACCTCTTCTCCAACCTGCTGTCAGATTTATCTTTCTAAAAATGTGACCTATCTGAACACATTCCTTCACAAATTCTAAACCTTCTCTGCCTCCCTCCTGTCTACAGAATGGAGTACAATTTCTTTATTATAGACCTTTAGAAATTCAAGATCTGGCTCCTGTCTATCTTGCCATCTTCCCATATCACCAAAATGATTTAGTCCCATGTAGCAGTTTGGTATTATTTATGAATTCCAAAAACAGATATTGGATTATGTTTGAAAACTGGTCTGTTCCTCTGAGCATATTAGATTGTATTAGATTCAGAGGTTTCATTTTCACTTGATTAAATTAAGATTGGGGTTTTTGATTTGGCCACATCAGTAGGATGTTGAATTGCCCTCCCCCCCTTGGTGGATGGAGACACACAGAGAAAACAACATGGCAGAGGAGAGAATTTGAGTTTTGATGCTGGAGCCCTGGGAAGGAAATACACAGAGAAGCAGATACATGAGGAAAGACAGAAGACTCCATTAGACACAGCAGAGGCTCTGGGAAGACAATGAGCCTGATAGTCTACAGCTGACCTTGTGAAGAGACCAGAGCAGCTGAGTTCAGAAAGAAACAAGTCCCAGGGAGAGAGATGAGCCTTATACCATCCAACAGCTGAGACCAAAAGAAGCTGGGACCACAGAGCCTGAAGAAGAAGGCTGAACCCTTGCAGAGTCTGGCAGCCATCTTGCTCCAACACGTAGCAACAGACTTTGGTGAGGGAAGTAATTTACTCTTTATGGCCTTGTGACTGTAGGCTTCTACCCCAAATAAATACCCTTTATAAAAACCAACTGATTTCTGGTATTTTGCATCAGCACCCTTTTAGCTGATTAATACAATCCAGAAAACAGCATGTCATGGGTGATTTACCAAGTATCTCCTTTGCTGTCATGAACCTCAGTAAATATTATTCTGGAAAAACTTAAAGTGATCCCATCCACCTATCTCTCCCCTGTTTAATTAGGAAAAAATATTTTAATAAAAATAATTACAAAAACTCACAGATTTTAATATTTCCTAAGCAACTCCAAGTTTCAATACTATGTATGTATTCAGTATCCGTCATTGCAAAAAAGACCCTTCATGTAGTATAGATATCCAGACTTAATGAAAATATTTTATTTTTAAATTCTCTAGGGATTTAGAATTCAAAGATCTGATTTTAACCCAGCCATTTTACATCTTAAAACTCAATGATCCTTCTCTTTTTGAGGAAAACATGGTCGGTGTTGCAGCCATGCTCTGGCTCCCTGGTCCTCCTGACTCACCGCTGTTCCTCTGGCCAAACAAGAAGTCAGTCAGGAAGCCACGCTGCAGTCATGGCATTTAAGGATATGGGAAAGATGCCCGTAGAACCAGAGGTGGTGATTCACGGCATTAGAATCACCCTGACCAGCCCCAACGTGAAGTCTGTGTAGACGGTGGGTGCAGACTTGATTAGAGGCACAAGGGAAAAGAACCTCAAAGTGAAGGGAACTAACTGTTCAGATGCCTACCAAGACTCTAAGAATCATTACAAGGAAAACTCCTTGTAGTGAAGGTTCAAAGACTTGGGATTGTTTCCAGATGAGAATCCACAAGCGACTCGTTGACCTGCACAGTCCTTCTGAGATTGTTAAGCAGATTACTTCCATCAGTATTGAAGTCACCATTGCAGATGCTTAAGTCAACTATTTTAATAAACTGATTGTCAGTTGCTAAAAAAAAGATTCAATTATCTTGAGAAATAAAATGAAGTGACTTGCCCAAAATAACACGGCTACTACTCCTTCTTGAAGTTAACTGAATAGGAATAGAGACTGAAAACTTCAATAGTGGCTTGTCTTTTTATTTTTTTAATTTTTTTATTTTGTTTTTTTGTTTGTTTGTTTGTTTTTGTTTTTTTGGCTTGTCTTTTTAATGAGATGTTTCTTGAAATAGTCTTTAGACCAGATCTATAGCTAGACATACACACGAAAAATAGACCACGCTACTGCATAAGACTTTGCCACTCATTGATGACTGTCAGGAATCTAGTTTTGGTTAACTGGATTTGATGCAAAGCATCCAGGCAATCAAATGGATGGAGTGCTTCTTATTCTATAGACTGCTTATTCGGAGGAACTAAAAATGCAGCCAATCTTTAAAGCACAAAGATGCAACAATAAAACTATAAGAACTCATTTATCAGTATTAGTACCTTCTCCAGGTGACCACACTCAGAATTAGCTATGATTTAGCCTAATTTTCACAGGAATTCAGCTGTTTTTTCAAATCATCTTAAAGAGATTACATGGATAAGATTTAAATCAAGGTGAGTTTTATTTATCCAACTTTACTGGTAGCAGGGTAATTCTCTGGTAAGACTGTCCAGATGATAAAACCTCAATACCTTTTAGCCATGGGACATATCTAATTCAAGGAGGGTTCATTCCAAAGCTGAGCATCTTCTGCCAAAACCAGGACTAGGGAAAACTAAAGGGCCAGGATGAGAAAAGTATCATGAGACCTCTAATGTCTATACACACCAATTGTAAGGGGCCAATTTTCCCAGCATGTATCTCACTTAGCCCAAGCAATTCTCATCAACTTCTAAGGGGGAGATGTGCATCCACAGATCCAAGTTTGCAGAATCCAGGGCTTACTCAGCAGGAATACATGCTATAAATTATGGTACCAGGCTTCATTTCTTTAGTCCAAATCAACGCAGCTGGATTTTGAACCATTAGTTCTTAGAAATAATCAACTGCTCCTTAAAATATCAAATCCATTTGGCTTTATTTCACATATCAATCCTGTTGATTACCTAGCATAAATCAAGAGTTTGGGTGTATAGATTGATATGCAAGATGTATCATATAGGGTTGTATGCTCTACTACCATATAGCTTTATAGTATCAAATTACCAAAATTTATTCCATAGATAATTTTATGCATAGCAAAAAAGAGAAGCAGGAGATATAATTTCCCATGTTTTCTGTTCAACAATTTTTTTTATAACTCTGTTTACAAGTACTGTTTTTCAGCTTTAATTTGATACTTTACTACCAGGTAAATTATCTTTTAATGTAATTCCTTTAATATAATAATTATGATCTTGAAAGTCTGCAAAAATGATTAAAGGGCATCTTCTAAGAAATAGATTTCTGGATTTGAATTATGCAATTTTTCTGCTTATAGTTTTGGTCTTATACCTAATTTATTATAATAATAATAATTATTATTACTATTATTAAATACTTGAAATGACATGTATAGTAGTAGACCTTTACAAATATCCAAGACTTTGAGGTCAAAAATGTTTTTAATCACAGATTTTAAAAGTTGACACATGTATATTCTCTTTTTTTTTTTTTTTTTTTTTTTTTAGCATTTATTAGTTTTGACTCTCTCTAGCATTTTATACACATCAGCACCTGTGCCCATTTAGCAAAGAATTTCAGTACAAATCACTCTGAATTGAATAGACATCTCTAAGAAGCATTACAATTGTTGCAATATTTTTAGAAACTGAAACAAGGAAATAAACAACTTCAGTAAAAGTGATTTAAATAACAAATAACGTATCTTTATAAACAGCTTATCTCCTTGAGAACAAAGAATAAACAAGGAGACAAGGGTTTTTTTTTTCCTTCCACTATTAAAGCAGATCACAATATGAATGGGTGAAATGTCATGAATAATTGGAGAAAATCACAGAGTAATCTTCGACAAAAACATCTGATTTATTTAAATTGTCGTTGTTTGTCTTATTAGAACCTTTATTTAACCTTGTTATCCACAGTGCAGTATTCAAGCTGGTTTGTCAAAAATATGCTTTGGAATTTACCATATTTTGAAAATTTTTACTTTTTCAAACACAAGCTCTAGTAAGGTAAACCTCCCCATTTTATATGTGAAGAAATGGAGAAGTAACCTGCCTAAGGCTTCTCAGCTGATAAGGACTTTGCCTATCTCTTTCACTAAGCTCTGATTAAATAGAGTTTATTTGTTCATAGTATTGTCATCAAGTCAGAAACATTTATATAAAATATAAAATTCTAACCGATGTTTATTATATAAAAATGTATCAGGACAGTAATATGTAAATCCTGCTCATGTTGATTATTTCCTTACTTTGTCCTTTTGTGGTGGGAAGAAGGGGAAGAAAGTGGGTTTTGAGCCAGACATGTGGACTTACAGTCCTGGCTCTACCACTTATAGCTGTGCAGCCTTAGATGAGTCACTAAACTTTTCTGAGCCTCAGTTTCATCATCTTTGTTGTGAGCATTAGAAATATTGTGTGAAAATTGCCTAGCATATTGTTAAGTAGCCAATAAATGGTAGCTCTTGTTATGAATGCTTAATTATAGCTCCCTATTCAAATCCTTACCTCAAGACACACATAGAAAATTGTATATTTGCATGGCACTGAGACAAATGGAGGAGCTGGAGCCTAGAGCTTATTCATGGCAGTGAGCTGTGTACCCCACTTAATATATAATGGATGGTGCTGGGTTTATTTATTTTAGGAGGTACCAGGGATTGAATCTGGGAAGTAGGTACTCAACCACTGAGCTACACCCACTCCCCTGGTACTGGATACTTTAACAAGAAAGTTTTGGAGGATATAAAGAGTCAAATTTATTTTTAGTTTTTTTCATTTATATTCATCTTAACATATGACAGAAATAATGTAAAGTGGCAAGTTAGAAAATATTTTATTAAAATCCTATTATGCTCAAATAAGTGTTATTAGAATTAAAGGACATGTTCCCTGCCTTTTAGGAGCTTATAAAACCATTAAGATATACACACCTGAAAAGAAATCTCACAAGATGATCAGTTAAGTGCTTCTAAAAGAAATTTTTAAGTAGTACAAAAACAGTCTGGCAGTTGTTCAGAAGATTAAACAGAGTTACTACATAACCCAGGAATTCTACTCCTAGGTAAGTACCCAAGAAAACTGAAAACATTTGTCCACACAAGAACTTGTGCACAAATGTTCATAATGGCATTATTCATAATAGCCCCAAAGTGATTCTTTTACATCTTGACTTCCTATTCTGATCCGGCATCTCACAGACTTCTAGTCTAAGCAGTGTTCAATTGCTTAGTGGTGTAGCACCTTCTCTGGGTCAAACCAGAGAAACAGGGACAAGTATTTCTCAAGTCCTTTCACTTCTCTACATTCCTGTTGCTACTACCTTAGTTCTGCCAGAGTTTCTTAGTAAACCAAAAATCAAATAAAGTCACTCCTCTTCTGTGGTTTCCTTGAGGATGTCTTTAGCTTGCCTTTAGATAATGTCCAGAAACATAAACACGGACTGTAATGCCCTTCATTGCCTTGTCCCTCTGGCCTTAGCGCTGGTCATTCTCTCTTTCAAGTGGTACTGAACTACATGTAGTGTCATTCTCTTTCTTTCCTCTGGACCCCTTCGTATGCTTATCCCTATCTTTGGAATGCACCTCCCACACAGAGACACACTAGAATCACAGACACTTTGTGAGCAATGACTTCAGGTCTCACTGTTGATGCCACTTTCTTCTGGAATCCATTCCCTATTGACCACCGACACTCCTTAAGACTAGGCTATGTGGCTCTTAACATTCTACTGACATGGCTTGTTTATTTTATGACCCTATGACCAACTGAAAGATTCTGAAAGCAAAAATTGTATATTGCTTTCCACGTACCCTCCACTCCACCTCCCAGCACCTAGCACAGTGCCCTGTCTCAGTGTAGGTGCTCAGGACATATTTGTTGAATGAATGGTCAGAAGTGTCCAAGAGTCCTAAGGGGGTCATATCTGTTTAGCCAAAAAGACCACGTGATGCCTTTGGTTTGGAAGCAGCTGTCCCCATGCCCTTCCAATCAATCAATATGTTTGACATTCTTGAGCTTCTCTAGATTCTTGCTTCTCAAGGTGTGGCCTGGGTACCAGCAGCATTGCCATCACCTGGACCTTGTTAGAAATGCAAAATCTCAGGTCTCATCCTAGGACAACTGAATCAAAATCTCTGTTTTTACAAGATTTTTAGGTGATTTGTTTGCATACTGATGTTTGAGAAACACTGACCTCTATAACTTTGGTAGTTCTTTACTCAGAAAGCTGGTAATCCATCTTTTTGAGAGTAGGGATGGAGTTGCCTGGCTCCTAATGTCCCTGCTGCTAAAGTTCTTTTTATTTCCACCCTGATTCAGGCTTACACTAACCTTACCAGGCCTTACATGGTTAAAATCATTCACTCCTATCTCAAAAGGAATCCTGTGCTGATTTCTTTCAGAAGCTAACCCCAGGGGAGGTCGACCATATGATTAGGGACAGGACTTGCTTATTGTCACAGCTGCCTGGCAGATGTTATCCTCGCTTTGGAGATTATCTGTTTGGGAAACTGAGATAGCCCCATGTGAGCAGCAAGCAGGCACCTTTGTACAGAATTACCACCAAGAGCTCCAGGGCAACTCAGAGAAGACCCTAGAGAGGGGTGGGACTCCAGAAGAAAGCGAGATCATACTTCCACTAAGGAGGCACCTGCCTAAGTTCACTTCTGTGCTGTGATGTTACACTGCCAACAACTGCACCCATTCTAGACGTTTAGACATTAACCTAGTTGATATGGGACGCTGGTGACCTTAACATCTGTTAGAAAGCTTTGGGCTGCAGAAACCAAGTGAGCCTTGGGAAACACTGGCCTCTCCATTCATGGGAGGTGGTCTGAGAGATGAATTCTGGGAAGAATGGTGGTATACAAACAGCTAGTCTGTTCAACCACTATCTCCTGGAAAGGAAATGAAACAAAACAAAACTCTCTCTCTGCTTTCCAAAGTCCCAGGAAAACTTCCTGTCACTGCCCTCTATCTATCCCCTTTAATCCATCTTTCTATCCTGCTTGGCCTTGGTTGCAGTTGGAAAATTAAATTATGGAGAACAAAGCTCTGGGAACATAAACATTGGAAGGAAAAGAAAAGGATGTTAAAAACAGACAGATGGTAATGGTTGGAGAGGTTGGGCTGAAGAAAGTTCAAGTAAGAAAAGGGTGGAAAAGTGATTGTCAGATTTAGCAACAAAGCAGTCATTGCTGATCTTGGTGGAGCAGGGGAAGCCAGATCAGATCGCATTGAATTGAAGAATGTGTGGGAGAGAAGAGAAAACACTGAATGTAGATTATTCATTCAAGAAGTTTGACAATAAAGGGATAGCATGGTAGCTTGAGAGGGACATAGAAGGGGGATATAGATGTTTGTTTTTTTCTTTTTAGCATGGGGGAAACATTAAAAGTATTTGTAGAGTGCATTGGGCCAGGTCTGCCAAGATACAGATGCCGAGGCAGGATTACACATGCAAGAAATTTTTAGGGGAAACACCTGTGAGAAAAAATGGGGAGGAAACTAGAACAGGCTGGGAGAGCTATATAAATAGAACATAGGTCTGATCTAGACTGAAGGAGAGAGGGAAGAAAGGAAGTTTGGGAATAAACATCTTAGAAAGCAGTGCAGTCCTAAGGAAAGTTCTGCAGGCCAGTGAGGGTCCTCAAGCCAAATTAATCTAGCAGAGAAGTTTCTACTCTCCCAGGAATGCACCTTAGTATCCCTGCCATATTCAGCCACTGACGAGAAGCTGCCTGTGGGAAATGTGATCTCAGAGCCAAATAACAAATTGCCGAGCACAGTAGTTGAGACCACAGTTAACTATGCTTCATATAGTTAGAGTTCAGGGAGGCAAATTTTCAGGACTCCCACAAAGAGTATGGAGAATGATAGACATTGTTTAATAGTACAAGTATAAGAATGTTCTTTATGAATTATTACAAATGAATGCTATTAATACAAGGTGTTAATAATAGAGTGGTTTATAAAAAAATACACCTAATGTAAATAATGGCCTATAGATAAAACTATTTTTTTTTTTTTTAAGATTTTATTTTATTTATTCATTTATCCCCCCCTTGCTGCTTGTGCTCGCTGGGTCAGCTAACCACGCCGTGCGGGCAGGCTTGCCTTCACCAGGAGGCCCCGGGAACCGAACCCGGGGTCTCCCATATGGTAAACGGGAGCCCTACTGATTAAGCCACAGCCGCTTCCCTAGATAAAACTATTTTAATAATTTTTCATCAATTGTAATAAAGGTAACTACTGTTAAAAAAATTAGTACAATTATAAAAAAAGTGCTATCTATTGTAACAAATATTTCATACTAATGCAAGGTGTTGATGGTAGGGTAGTATATGAGAATCCTGTATTTTATGATAATTGTTTTGTAAATTCACAACTTCTCTAATAAAAAAAAGAAAACAACAAAGTGTAGGGTGAAGATATAGGAAAAAAGGGGTAATTGATTGAGAAGAACTTGAAAAAAATAAGAGATGATGGTTCTGAGGCTGATACAACCAGCTGGACACTGCCCAGTTTATCAATATATAGGAGGCACTAAATAAAAAATATATATAATAAAATAGAGAATCGTGTGTTCTGGAAGAGACACTTTGTAAATCCTCTTGAAGTGTGGAGTAAGACTCCTCAAAGGGTATGCCTAAATCACAAGACAGTCATTAATCAGCCTACTGAAGTGTGAGAGCTGAGTTACCAGCAGGCTTGTTTTGCTGAGTGGGCCATACAAGCAAGCGGCCTGGCTATTTCCAGCTCTTGCCTCCAGCAGCACTTGGCCTCTTCTCTAAATAACACCGTGAACATATATACTAAGAAAATCAGTTTGACGTGTCAGGATGGCCGAGTGGTCTAAGAAAATCAGTTTGAAGATGTGTTCAACTCAAGTATTAGCCTCTAAGAGGCACCAAACTCAGACCATCCTGAGAACAACCCATGTGTTCATCTGCCTGTGACTGTGGAAGTAGAGAAATTAGCCTTGGAGAGGAGAGAGATTATCTGATGTGCTACTGGAGCAGATCAGGTTGAGCAGTGCCTTTCATGTGGGGTTCCCAGAAGGACCACTGGCTAAAGTCCCAAAGGACTTCAAATGACATTAACATCATCTCCAGTTATACATACAGTCACAGAAATACCCAGAATTGAATGAGAAATACATTCCTCGTGCAATTTTAATTATACTACAACCATCTCAAATCAGTGAGTAAAAGATAATCAAATGGGGAAAAAAACTTAGAACCATATTTCTTACCTTAGGACAAAATAAATTCCAGATGATCAAATTTTAAATGTTAAAAAAAAAAAAAAAGAAATCATAAATATACTAGGAAAAATGGAGATTTTTTTTATAATGGACATTATTTATTTGTTTTAAATGGAGATTTTTTTTTCTAAGCATGATTCAAAACCCAAAGCCACAAAAGAAAAAATTGATAAAATGTTAATTACAGAAAAATTATCACTGACAAAGGCAAAAGTTAAACTGGGGAAAATATTTGCAATTTATATCACAGACAAAAGGCTTATTTCTATAATATTTAATAAATTCCAACATATCGATAAGAAAAAGAATAATCAATGGGAAAATGGACAAGGGATTTGAACAAATAGATCACAAAAGAAGGAACTATGACTGGCTCTTTTTTTTTTTTTTTTAACTTTTTTTTTTTTAATTCATTTATCCCCCCTTGCTGCTTGTGCTCGCTGGGTCAGCTAACCACGCTGTGCAGGCGGGCTTGCCTTCACCAGGAGGCCCCAGGAACCGAACCCGGGGCCTCCCGTATGGTAAACGGGAGCCTACTGATTGAGCCACAGCCGCTTCCCTATGACTGGCTCTTAAACATCTAAAAGGATGCTCCACCAACCTCATCATAAGAAAAATTTAATTAAGGGTACCATTCAGCCTAGTAAAGATCAAAACATGGTGTTGGTGAGGCCAAGGACAAACAGAAAATTCCTGTTTGATGAAAGAAATGTATACTGGTAAAACCTATAAAGAAGGGAAATTTGCAACGTCCCTCAAAATTATAAATACATATATCCTCTAGCCCAGTAACTCCATTTACAGGAATTTATCTTACAAATATAAATATAAATATAAATATAAATATAAATATAAATATAAATAAACCCCCACTTGTGTGAAATGACTGACATAGTCAAGGTGATTCATTGCAGCATTGTAATAGTGAAAGATTGAGTTCACCTTATGTATTCAATAGGGGAAAAGTGAAATAAATTATGGCACATCATATGGAATATTCTGCAGCAGTTTAGATGTGGAACAATCTTCAAGATATATTATTAAATGGAAAAAAGTAAGGTATATACCATTTCTGTTTAACATATATGTGTGTACACACACATATGCTGTACATGCAAGGATATTTCTGGAAGGATGTGAAGATACACCAGAAACCCAGTAACAATGATTGTCTTTAAGGAGGGGAACAAGATCCTGGAAGATAGGGATTGGTGTCAGATTTTTCACTGAATACCCTTAAGTACATTTTAGCTTTTGAATCATGTAAATGTAGTATCTATTTAAATTAAAAAAAAATGTTTATAAATTTCCTCAATACAATATCTCAAATGTCCAAATCCTCAAAAGTTGGAAGTGGCCTGGACCTGTCTAATGCTCTGAGAAGTTTCAAGGGGAAGTGGATGTGGCTCAAGTGATTGAGCTCCCATCTACTGCATGGGAAGTCCTGCATTCGACTCCTGGTGCCTCTTGGAGGAGACGAGCAAGACAGCGAGCTGGCGTGACCGGCTGGCATGGCGAGCTGACGCAACAAGGTGATGCAACAAAGGAGACACAAAGAGGAAACACAATGAGAGAGACAACAAAGCAGGGAGCAGAAGTTGGCTCAAGCAACTGAGCACCTCTCTCCCACACGAGAGGTCCCAGGTTCGGTTCCTGGTGCCTCATAAAGAGAAGATGAGCAATCAGAGCGTATACAGCAAATGGACACAGAGAGCAGACAGTGAGTACAAACAACGGGGGGGGGGGCGCGGAATAAATAAATAAAATCTTAAAAAAAGTTTCAAGGACAACTTACGT